>JAQFXZ010000022.1:0-48998 GCA_034694025.1 Ceratophysella scotica | reverse complement strand
CAAGTTTTGTTCGAGTCATTTTTGTCTAAATAGTAATCCTCAGAAGTTAGCTGGCCCCAGTTGCCCATGTCGTTGGAATTTGGAAATATGCATCCCGTCGGCTGTCGGGATCGCGTGCTATGTTCCGCTTAGCCGACTGGCTACGCCCAATGCTGGACAAGTACCTCAATTGGGCAGAAACTTTCACCAATGTTACCTTGTTAGCTAAATTACATTGTGGCAATTTTGATAAATAGATATATCCACATGGACAGTTTTTATAGTAATTTTAGTTCAAATTACCCCCATTTTTCCAGACCAATTTTTATTTATTTTATTTATTTACTTTTTTCTCTTTATTTTTTTATTTTATCTTTCTTTTGCATCGTCGTAATCTTTGATAGGCTCCCTTCAAGACAATACAATTCTTAGAATATGCTTACATTTTCATGAGTCGAAGTTCAGATATTTTTTCACAGCTTTTTAACAAAATAACAGAACAAGAATCGCTTTTGGGTTTACAAAACAAACTATTCCGTCCTTTCTGTTTGGGTAAAGTCTCTTGAAAATTTTAACAGAAACTTGTTAGTCTAGTCTATAGCTGCAAAAGTGTGGAAAACATTGACTACAAATATGCAGAGGCAAAGATTTTCTTGATTTTTTGATAAAAGAAAAGCCATGCTAAACTAGAATTGCAATATATACTGTCCATGTGGATATTTCTACCCAACTTTTTGCTGAAATGTAACTTAGGTATTACTTTAAATGTGAGGAAAGCTTGAACCCAATTCATTCATTTCTTTGAGCTTTACAGATTTTCAAATTAAGATCCAAAGTTAATGAAACAACCCTCGTACTATATCGTATTTTGTAGTTTACGTTCTTCCGTTTCTCCGCCAGAATTCTAGAATTAAGTAATCAATCTTTGAATGATACGATACTAGGCAATGTATATGGGGAAAGCCGTGATTGCGGTCAACAACGGAGGTCCTCTGGAGACGGTTGTGAACGATGAGACTGGATTTCTCTGCCCAGCAATCAATACTCATTTCGGCGTGGCAATGGCTCAGCTGGTCAAGGACGGTGCACTCGCACAACGTCTTGGCAAGGCTGGGAAAGAACGTTTCATCAAATTCTTCTCATTTGAAGCTTTCTCCAAAAACTGGGTACGAGTTATCGAGTCACTTCAAAAAAAGAAGGCTAACTAACCACATCAAAATCTCATCTCAAAACTATACTAGCCATTAAGGGCAAGCTTACTGATTGCCATGAGGGCAAACTTACTGATTACCATAAGGGCAAACTTACTGATTGCCATGAGGACAAGCTTACTGATCTTGAGTACCACTATGTCTCTTCCACAGCTAATCAATATTTTTTATATTTGTCAAAGTGAGAATAGGAATGCTCATTCCGTTACTTTAAACAAAGAATAAGAAACTGATTATGCTAAGGCTTGTTGTGAATTTTGAATTTTATTTTTGATTCCGAAGTGTAGAGTTTTGTTAATGATTATGTTGTGTATTGTACATTCTGTACCTTGGAAAACCTACGGTTAAATGTACCCGAAAAGTGTCGACAGTAGAGGAATTGCTTTACCTACGGAAAATCTTCAAAAGGAAAATAAATGCAGTGCGAGCGTGGTATGCTTGTGCAAGTGTCTTATTGTAAGTTACCTAGCATTTTTGTTGTTTTAATTTTAATTCGGATTAATATTAGTCTCAAGTCTCAACGCCAAAATTTGTAATTCTCACCACAAAATCAATAAGTTGACCATAACTTACTTTCAACGCAAAATAGCCTAGTTTCATCGCAAAATGACGAACTCCTATTTTTCTAAGTTAGGTGCTAAACCTAAACGCTAACTTTGTGCGCTTAGGTTAGGCAAAGGTTAGGTTTTTCCCTGCGGGCATGTCCACAAGAAATGTAACATATAAACCTGCGGGTGTACATATAAGCGTTTAAGGAAAATGCGGAGATTTGCGGTGAACTAAGTTATGTAAGTACAACGTAGTTAATTTAGTGGTGAGAATCAAATTTATTTTGCGGTGAGACTAAGTCATAGCCATTAGCCATTACAATTTTAAATTAAAATCGTACCAGTTAGGTTATGTTTACAAGTATGACCTAAAATGGCATAAATGTTAACGAAATGCCGACATAAGGCACAATTGAATATATTCAATATTTGCTGAAATTCCTAACCAAACCACAATAGAATGCTTGCGCAAGTATGATCTTATAAGCTTTAGTTTCAGAATTTTTTTTACTTAATGAGCAATCTCCTAACGCATATAGTGGAAATTACTGTAGTAAATAGGCAATAGGCAGTGCAAGCACAGTGAGGAGAACATGGCCAGGTCAAAGGTCAATACCGAGAAAACCAAAGTCAGAAAGATACAAACAGAGAAGTACATGATTAACTACTCAGTTAAAGTCAAGGTCAATTCATGTTTGGTTTTCTTTGGTAAATGACCAATGACCGCCAACTGGATTTGGTCAATTTGTAGGTTCAGCTTCAGCATTTCATTTATTTAGGAGAGGTACACGGAGGACAACAAAAAATATTATTCTTAGTTTCTCCTAGCCAGGGATAATATCCTCATTCTCAAAAATTGAGGTACAGGTAGGTTCAATTGATAATGTTTAGTTCCAATAAGGTATACAATATTAGTATAATCATAACAAATAACTTATAGTCTCCCTGACTGAGCCTTGAGGAGGTGGCACCAAGGACGAGCTCTCAAAATCCCTATGACACATTTTTAGTAAAATAGTATAAACATTAAGATCCGCTTCCGGGGGGATGGCACAGCGCGGTGACTAGAGCGTGTGCTTTTTGTCTCCTCTTCCATATGCCCCTTCCTCCGTCCCAAATCCCAAACCCCTTCAGCCCAACATGACCTGAAGGTCACAAGACCAAGGGACCTCAAAACGACACACTTGTCTCCGTAAAACCTGTGTCAGGGAGAAACAATGGACCTTTAGCCTCCGGCCACAGTTCCCACGCCTTCTAATCTCCAACTACTGTACAGTGTTTACCCCGCAAGGGGGACAGAGACGGGCGGGTGAGGCGAAAGCCAGGAGGCCCCAGAATGTCTTCGTCGTCAATTAGATTGAAACGCGGAGAGTTCTACAGGGGGGGGGGGGTGATCCGAACAATGTTAAGTCTCTGGTTGTGAACAACAGAGGAACACTTACAAGAAACGCACCTGACTTACAGTAAAATTCGTAACCAACTAGCACGCTCCCACTCAGCCCTATCACAACAATCAGTCCTCACAGTCACACCGTTTTTTGTTGAGAAGCTCTAAAAAGGGGGAAGGGAAAACACCTTTCTTCAGTGAGAACACTTTTTTTTCTGACCACTGTATACACGTTGATACCCTAACCCTAACGACTTAACACACTTGTTCCATACAGCAGACATCCTCTTACACGCACCACTCACATATATAACATAACACTCAATGTTTTAAGTTTATTGTTTGTATTTTTTAGTTTAAAAATGCCCATGTGACATTTCCCCATTTAAAATGCAACTTGTTCAGGGTCCGTCGTCCCCCAGCTAAACCCTCACCCAGTCACACACTTGAATACTTCCTAAAAACAACAATCACGACCCTAAACACTACACCACGCAGTACATAACATGCGGTATACAGAGACGACATGATTGGATGCCCGGACATAATTTTAAGGACAATGTACACCTACTGTACTAGATTTGGTTGCAGTTAACATCACACGGTGACTCCGCTGGTCTAGTATTCGTAGCACTATGCCCTGATTTCAATACAGAACGGGTGCCAGGGTTGTTTTGACCAAGTCACTCTATATGACCTCACGAAGAAACACTCCTTTTCTAGAAAAAAAACTTAAAAACCGATCCTACTTAACTAACACCTGGACTAACTGACTTGAACAGGCACCAAGACATAAACTGAATCCGGGGGAAAGTGAGAAAGAGGAGGGAAAGGAACAATTTGCCTAAGATGACCTCCTAGCTTAACTTATTGTGATGCACTTTTCCTCCAGCCTACTCGAAGCCCACCCTATGGATTTTCTCTTCCTGCTCACCACTTGCTCTGACGTTTGGGGAGACGAAGCTCAAATCAAAATGGCCGGCAACTTGGTCCTACACTATGTAAATCTACACTATCTACTTGAACAAGTCTACAAAGTTTTTTGTTTGGATCTAAAAAAAAAGTTTGGAGCAGAACAAAGTAAAAAGAAGTAATAAGGATTCAATTGATTTGCCTACATTTCCCCCCTTTTAATGAAATTGTAGGACTTTCTCTCAAAGTCAAGGACGAAACAGAATGACTCGGGTTTTGTTTTTTGGTCTGAATCTTCAAATTGTGAGCAAAATTAAAGGCAAACTGGCCAGCTACTACTTCTGTGGGGGAATTTGATAATTTTTGAATGGAAACACCGGTTGGGACGCGTACAAAAGCGACAATTTTTTCTCAACGTTTCCACTCTATACTAAAAGACTAAAACTCACTTTTTGTCTACAATATTGTTTACGTATAATATGATAAGTTACTACGGGGAGAGGTGTGGGGTAATAGGAAACTACGAGGAGCGAGAGGTCTACATTATGTAACTTATAATTTAAAAGATTGAATGTATCTAAATAATAGTAATATTTTATCAATCTTAGCAGTACAACTTAGAACTTAGCTTAGAGTAGAAGGGATTACTTTCAACAAGAACCAAAAGAGACACAAAGAAAACAATAATGTACAATAACGTCAGAGCCTTTCTCAGATAATCTAGAACCTAAAGTATGGAGGAACCCTTTGTCGTCATTGAAACAGACGACTTTTGAATAACTAAATTGTATTTTGTTTTGTAGATAAGTGTAGATTTTTTTATACATTTTTTTCCTTAATGATTGAGTAATGTGATAATGACATATTTAGGCGGTGGATGAGGCGTGGTGGATTTTCTCTATTCTGTACTTTTTTCTTCTGCTTTTTCCTCTACAAGGTCACACACTCACTCACTTGCTCATTTTTTTGCTTGTTTTACGGGTGAAAATGATTCTAGAATTCCGCAAACTCTTTAGCACAACGCTCCGTGGATGAAATCCGTAGGACTTCTTCTTCGTAGTCGTCGAAATTGCTCGTATCACCAGATCCTTTACACTTTGGTATAAAGGGAGCTTCAACCTGTTCAACAAATAAGAGATCCTCAATATTAGCATTTTTTCGTAGACTTCATAGCTCTTGCGCCAATTCATAAAGGAATAGTTCAGCATCGTTCAAATCATCATCGCCAGCAATTCTAATATATGTATATTGGACCAGGCCGAGTTACGTCGGGCCAAGTTGTAGGTCGTTGGTCGCCATTGGGTCAGTCGCCACGTTGTAACCCAGCCTAACCTAACCCTGTCCAATTTAGCCCAACTATTTTTTCCTTGCCGGCGATCAGATGTCAACGCTATGAACTACTCCGCTATGACTCGTCGAGATACACGAATATTATTTGCGACAGCGTTCAAGTGTAAAGAAATTCAAGGAAGTCCATGAGATATTTACGCATAAGGAGGCCGCCTAATGCAAATGGTATGCAGTAGAGCAAAGAATGCGGTTATCGTGCACTGGCCTCCTTATTCGTAAATGACACCTGACTTTCTGGGGTTTCTTTAACAAAGAACTCGTCGCAAATATTACTATCAAAGTGACACGCTAGAGAAGTGTTCAATTTTCAGTAATTTAAAAAAAAAATAGGTAAAACAACTTCAATATTGAAAATAGATAATTGAGAAGATCATCGTTTTCAATTTTAATTCAATCGCGGAGTAAACGACCAAGTATATTTGCAATTTCACCGAGAAAAACCACACTTCTCGAATGTGTCAAAATATATTTAACAATTCCCAATTTAAAGGACAGACAGTAATTTCGATATTGGGCGGTACGCGAAACAAAACAACGGTTTCAAACGAGTATTCTCATACGAGAGCGTTCCACAATAACCACACGTAACAGGAGTACAGAATCGGGTATAAGTAAATTCTACGGAACAGGGTGTTACCACACATTGTAACCACCCATTGTAACCACTGAGAAATGCACATATAAAAGCAGCTTTGGCTGCTCACATACTTTTTGATCCGTTAGGTTTGTCGAAATGTTGGGTGGTTACAATAGGTGGTTACCACGTGTTCCATAATCTTTACGTTAACCCACAATTGATGACAGAATGCTTCGTGAATGATGCATATGACTGAATACAGTTGAACATTACATATAAACGAAGATCCAACAGTAATTCTCAGATCAGACGGACGCATTGCAGATTTTACAAATCATGCAAATACACAAATCCCTCAACACGTGTCAGAAGCTGCCACCAATATTGCGAATTTTATGACAGGTCACGTACGAAAAAATTCCCCGAAATAAAAGTGATAGGTGATAGTAAGTAAAAGAGAACTACCGCCAATGGAAACGTGGTCTGAAAAAAAATGTGTCTGGCTTTAAAATTAAAATTCCTCGAAATGACTTCCTAAAACATCCTCGGAGGCTATGTGCAATGTGACACGATCATCGGGTATTGGCTCAAAGTGTCTCGAGTCTCCTGGTCCTGTCACTTTCGGTTTGAAAGGAGGTTGATCCTGAGTATGACATTATTTCAATTAATAGTCACACAGTTTGAGTAGAAGTGTTCTACCGAATACTTAAAAATAGCTTTGAGTCCGCTTACTAACTTATAGCACAATAGGCAAAATTGAATTTATACGTATTTTCTCAAGGAACATCACCGCCAAGCGCTCCGTTATTTAAAGTCCTTCTATTTGATTTGCAAACTTGATTACACTCCCTTGGACCTATCTCTAGGAATTTTATATCGATCCGAAATTCATTTGTCGTAAGTGAATTCAGAGTTGGGCCAGGGAGAAGAGAGAAGAACATGAATGCAAAAGGTTATAATGTTGTACAAACAAAATCGAATTTTGCTCTCGTTCTCCACAAAGGCCCAAGTGAGGCTAGCATAGCAGGATTGCAGAAAAGGATAGACACATAGCGAAGTGCACAATAGCCTCTTCATTCCTCTTGTCCCAGACCCAGTTAATTTAAAATTTAATTATATCATTTCATTTCCTCAGCTACCTTGAGCACACTCCATTTCTGAATTAGATACATCAGCATTTTAGCACGACTCAAGTCCATTGGGAAAAGTTTACTATTTGAGTTGGTCCTCAGAGAGAAAAATCAGGGAAAAAAAGGATTCAATTGAAATTCAAGGAAATCTATTATTCAACATTTGGGGTGGAAATGGAAGAAAGGCGGAGTTGGACAAATAGACGGACACAAAGAAGAAGTCAGATCTTCAAACTTTTGACTCCATTTCCTGGAACTGACTTCCGCCGAAAGAAACTCAACCTACGCTCCTCTATCTGTTTGACTGAAGACGTGAAATCGGAGGAAAACATGGGGTTGACATAAAGAAGAGGGAGGTAGGACCGTAGAGGAAGTGAATCGAGAAGCAACACGTTGCTCAATTCATATTACTTCTTCTATTGATTTCTTCAATTGCCCCTTTCTCCAAAGCCCAGCTTTGCGTATTTCACTTTCTATTCAGACATCTAGCCAGAATCAGCGTTTTTTTTTTTTTTGCAAACTTGAACTGTTTCACCAGACTGAACATTTTAATTAGAAAGCTGACTGGAAGGGCTTCGAGTTATGAATCAGCTCATCAAGCTTCAAACTTCGTCAGCAGTCTAGTATTCACGAGTTTTAAGTTATAAAAGAACAATTTATAATATCAAAGTCTGGTTTCTTTCTAACTAGGCTAATTCAATTTTAACAATCTCTGTATTTGATGTTTGATGTAGACTCGTTCCGTATATCTAACTTGTCTAATTACATTAAAGTAATACTTTGAGACGACTCACCATTCACATCGGGGTGTACTGCGAGAATCTAGAAACCTTTATTTTGAAGTTGATGAGGCCTACGTACGCATATGGAATTTATCCCGAAAGCAAAATCAAGTTTTTTTATGTTGATTTTACGCTTTTTGGTCTAATTGGAAAATGGATGTTACAAAGAATACTTGAGTTTTTTAAGTTAGCATACAGTGTACCTAAACATTCAAAAATAAAAACCTAAATCATAAGAACCACCTTGAAATACAGCTAAGCTGCTGCGGTAGATTGACGTTATCAGCGTGCTATTTATATAGCAATCCTCTCTTTTAAAAAATAGTTACAGTCGAGGCTAAAATAGTACTTTGGACAAACGCAAAAAAAAAAGAAACCTCGTGTTGCCTCCAATGGCCTCAACGGCATTGCGTTTTTTCTGTTGGAAAAGGCCTCAAGTTCAAAATTAAGGTTTCGAGATTCTTCCGTGTTTGCTCCTCAAAAAAATTTGTATTTTCGTTGTAACGCCGTTTTAAAATTCATTAAAGAACCTGGTATCTACCGGTACCCATTCAGAAATTTAACTTATAGCAATTAAATTAAAATTACCAGTCCGAGCGACGAGCAACTCGAAGATTTTAGTTTTCGTGCTACGATTTTACAGCAAGGAGGTTAGGCTCAGATATATATTCATACATCTAAGCGTAACCTACCTTTGCAGGGATGGAATGTCGGAAGTGTTCAATTTAGAGAAAAAGTTTTGATCTGTTTACCAACCTACGCCTTTTGATTGGCGACTACTCGCAAATTACGCTGCAAAAATTGACGCCATAGGGGAATGTGCGCGTAAACTAGTGACCCACCTTCTTCTGGAAAATGGCGATCCAGTCTGTCGTCGCAAACCACTTGTGGCTTTTGATATCATTGACACCATTCTTCAAGTTACCATATCGTTTCGTTAAGTCGACCTATAGAACACGACAATTTAAACCGTTAGAACCTTATGAATGTGGAAAATTGTGCAGCGACGCTTTAAATTGTGGTTTTGTTACCTGGAGTAAGTTCCTAAGGAGGTCCTTTAAATCATTTGAAAAGTGCGATGGAAATCGTACTTTTCCTGAAACGATTTTTTCATAAATCTGTATTGGTTGGTCTGCGAAGAAGGGCGGATAGCCGGCGGCCATTTCGAACACAAGTACTCCAAGAGCCCACCAGTCAACAGCTTTATTATATCCCTTTGAGAGAATGATTTCAGGAGCAAGGTACTCCGGTGTCCCACACAGTGTCCATGTACGACCTTTCACACGCTTAGCAAATCCAAAGTCTGTAACCTGTGACCCAACAATAAACCAAACATTAGAACCCACTCCATCAAATCCATGCATGCATCCCTAAAGAATTGACTGAATCTTACTTTCAGGTAGCCTTGGCTATCAATCAACAAGTTTTCTGGCTTCAAGTCTCGGTAAATCAAGTCGAGATAATGGAGATATTCGAAGACAAGGACTATTTGGGCCGCATAAAACCTTGAGTGAGGTTCACTGACACACAAAATAAAACAATTAAAACATACTTTTCTCCAGTCATCAAAACATGCAAAGACAAGATTCTCATAAAGCAGAATTCCAAAACAACCATAGGTCACCAGAATCAAAAAGGAAGAAATTCTAAAAAGGTACAGGACAAATTCCGTTCTGTAAACCGCCAAAACCATACTTTTCAAACAATCCAGGCACAGGCCAAACTTCTAAGTAAGTACCACCTTGAAACGGTGGAAATATTTCTAACTAAAACTGAATGAATTTAGCTGCAAAGCCTAAAACATCGAAACTAAATTCTACTATCTTAGAAAAACCCATCACCAATTCAAAGGCCAAAGGCTAACACCTGTGTCTTGAGACCCTATGAATACTAGCATGCCAAATGCCTATTAATAAATAACTGATGGCAAAGGCCATATCTGCCAAATTTGGAGCTTGCATTCAACTTCAACATAATTAAATACGTTATTTAAGAACAAACCAAGTTTGAAGTGAACCATGCACGCATACAAAGACAATTAATTACATACGTTATTTAATAACAAACCAGACTTCAAGTTAATCATGCATGCGTGCTTCTAATATTTAACAAAAATTCCAGTTACATGAACAAAGGCCTGGAAATCAAATACGGTTAGGCAAAAAATGAGACGATTCAGTTGCAGTGCACGGTTTAATTAAACTCCAAAAAAAAACACTGTATCATCCAACTAGATTCTTCCACCGCTGTGGAAATTCAACACAGGAACACCGAACACATGCATCAGACAAGGCAATCTATATTTCTACATTCTATACTTACACCAAACCAAACCATGCAAAAAAACCCAACCTGCGAAGATCCATGCAGTCAATAATATAATTTATAACTCAACTCAGAGTATGTGAGTTTGCATAATGGAACATAAATAAGTTGAACTAAAAGAGTGCCGCTGGTGACGACGAAAACGAGTAGGAAAAGACATGCAAGAAGGTACATGCTGCGTCTAAAAGTCTAAGGAAGTCGTTCTCTACTAATGAATCACCACCTTGCTTACCTAAAGCGACCTGTTTTTCTCAAATGAGAAAACATTTCCCCTCCGGGGATATACTCTAGTACCATGTATAGATTGGAATTGTCCTGTAACGGGTTAAAGAACAAAGTCAGTTAATTAGTAGTGAACCATTATTGCCTACCTAAAGCGCCCAAGTCGTCGAAGATGGGAAAACATTTCTCCCCCGTTTACGTAATCCATCAGCATGTACAGGTTTGTCGAGTCCTAAAAACAACTCAAAGTTTACAATCTGACCAGCTATGCTGGCCGGATTAATCCAATTTAAACATTTAACATTTTATTGTGAAAATCTCCCAAAATAAAGCGTTACAGAAAGAGAGGCAACGACACGACACACGACAATGAGCTAACCCGAAAGCTCGCTTTAACAATCCCGTGAATTGCAATACAATTATTTGAGGCAAAATGATCCCAAGCGCTGTAAATAAAGTAGTCATATCGCACTGTTATGTAGTAACCACTGCGCGTCTCTTCTGGTATTCGAAATACGATAAGTTGTCTCCTCACGAATGCAATTATTTTGTTAGCTAACATTTGAAGCGCAAATTCTGACAAATTAAGCATTCACATATAGTAAATCGAGCAGAATTTTGAACGTTAGCAAGCAAACGGAAGAGCGTGCCAGTCAGTCCAATTTCCATTATGAACAAAAACGAGAAACAAAAACCTCAAAGTTTTGGAACAAAATTAAAATTATTGGTAATTTAAAATTAAAAAAAGGATGGCCAATGGCCATCATCCCAGTTCCAGGTATCTGGGAACGTAACAGGCAAAAACCGCGACTCCAAAAACCGCGACACAAAAACAGCGACTTCAAAAACCGCGACACACCAAAAACAGCGTTACTTTAGGTTAGGTTAGGTTAGGTTTCCGAGTGTCGCGGTTTTTGGTGTCGCGGTTTTTGGTGTCGCTCTTTTTGGAGTCGCGGTTTTTGGCTGGAAGCATCTGGGAATAAGCTGGCCACTCCATGAAAGCGGCACGTGAGATAGCAAGAAATGCTTAGCTTTGAGGCCTCAGCTGCGTTCAATTTATACATGGAGTCATGGAATGGATCATGGACTATGGAGAGGCCTCCTTATTCGCAGATAACGAATGTCATTCTTTGAACGAATTCCTTTCCTTAGAATATCTGACACGAATGTAAATTAATTCGCATGTGTTTACTAACAAGTTATCTATGCATCCTCAAGTAGGCTATTACGAGGATTGGGATCACGAATGTGGCAATATCTGATGTAAATGCAAAAGGGATATTGTTGGAAAATCGGTTTTCAAGAAATATGAGTTCACTTGCTTGAAGTGAATATTAGGGAACAGGATCTAACCACACATTGTAAACACCCATTGTAACCATTGAGAAATACAAATTTGGAAGCGTTTTTGGCTTCACATAAACCTTTTCGATGCTTTAGGTTATGTCCGCAAATGCGCGCCGGATCTTTTGATGGATTCTGGTCAGGTTAGGTTTACTTTTGTCTGTTGTCCAAATGCTGTGTGGATACAACGGGTGGTTACAATAGGTGATTACAGTTTGTAACTATAGTCTTTGCTTTAACCCTTGACTTGGATTGACTCCAAACAGCAAATATCCCCTTTTTGAGGAAGTTCAAATTGATTCGAAGTTTGAAAGTGGATTTTCGATTTTCCAACCGTTATTTTTATTCAATGTGTTTGGCGCGCCTAGAAGAATGCACGAACTCTAAATAACGTGCGGTAGATTAATTTTACTGTTGGCTATTAAAAGTGGCTAATGGTAAATCTGCTTCCATGGATGCAAGATCCGAAGGTAAGCGATTGAACAATTATTTCGCAATTACATACGGTACTGACTGACTGCGCATCGTTCAAGATAAAAAATAAGATTTTAAAATTGAGGAGACACAAATATTTATGTTCTATTCAAATTCAATAATAAAACTCGCTATTCGCTTGCAAGCGGCATTCGTTAGATAGCATATCGTATATCGAATTCCACTTATATAGCCTATAGGACATAAGACATGCAGTGCAGTGAAGTATCCGGCAAGGCAACCCACGCTTCACTGTATGCTGTAGGTCGTTGGTAGTATTCCCTCGTAATTCGAGGTAATCGTAACAGGAATATCGTAGTATAAAGAATTGTGAATGAATAGACTGTCAGACTCGAGTTTCCGACAATGCAATGGATTGATTACGGTAGGCGTAAGAGAGTGATCCCACACAAATGTGAAAGCCCAAATGTACTTCTCATCATAATTAGGTTTGGCACTGATGTACCAAACTACATTACACCTGTTCCCAAGTTGACAAGAGAAAAGGCCAGCATTACGTAGTCGTAGTAGCCACAAATGGTATTAGGCATGGAGCAGGAGGATGAGACGAAATGGGCAAATTAAATCCTGACACACAAACCGAGACCTACCTTAAAGTGATACTTGAGAGTAACGAGAAATGGGAAGTTGATGGCATGAAGAATCTTCTTCTCATTCAGAGTGTGCTCAACTTGTTTTAATTTGACAACTTTCTGTTTATCCAAAATTTTCATTGCATAGAACTCTTTGCTGGACTTGTGCTGAACCAGCATCACACGTCCAAATGACCCTGTTCCCAGGGTCTTCAGCCGGTCAAAGTCATCCAGTGTCGAACCACTCTGCAAACAAATGTAAACTATTTATTTAAGTACTACTGAAATAACTCATGCAATCACAACTCCTACGCGTCTATGCCTATTTCGGGAATGGGACGCAGAATTCGTGTAATTTATGCAGTTTTATTCATAATCTATGTGCATGAATGATCATGTTTTGTCTCCTGTATTTTAAACATCTGATTCTTGATTCTTCATACAGCTTTCGCTTTGGCCTTGGTCGAAGTGCTCGACATGCTCAACAACTTACAGGACACTCAAACGTGGTCTTTCATTCCGCCTCGCTACTGCCGCCTTTTCGACGTTTGATTAAGCAGGCAGCGGATTTGGTCAGGCTACGTTAACTTTCTTCACGCGTGATAAATTTGCCAAATGCAGAAAAACTTATTGCTATACATGCAAAAGGAGTTTAATTCTCAGTTGAGTATTTGAATTTGAATCTGGTAGATGTCAGATTACAATAGACGATGCCAAAGATTACTTTTTTTTAAATTCCTCAAAATGAAAAGTAGGCATTGAAGAATGAAAGAAACCCTAGTCTACAATAACTTATATACTTTTAATTTTTAATCTAATTTACAAATAAATAAAAACGGCAAAATTCATACTTTGGCTGCATTACAAGGCGAAGCGGTAAAAAAATACTGACGAAACGGTTCGAACTCGAAATCTTAATTAATTTGACGTCGGATAGCCTTCATTATGTAAGTAAGTCTAAGTCATTATTAGAAACCCAAAATATCGTCATTCTGCAATGCACGGATAACGGATATTGAGGTCAATCGCCATTCCATGCAAGCGACACATAAAAACCCAAGTGAACACTACTGAGTGAACACTGAGTGAACACTGTGTTTTGAGGCCTGAGGCCGAGGCCTCCTTGAGTACACTTGCTGTCGTAGAGTGACCTAGCGCACATGTTGCTCCTTAGGTTTCCTTTTTTAGGAATTCGGAGACGAATAATACAACTTTGTGTAAAGACCTCATATTCTAGCTTTTTGTTTATAGGTGATTCAACGTACATTTCTGAAATACACAGGTTGGACAGACACGATTAATGATCCCCTCTTTAAAAAAAACTGCAGATGGAACAACAGACTTTCGCGCCTTTTAAATTATGTTTTACTTCCGATTATTGGAGGCTGTTAAATTCTGTTTTAGCAGAATATCGCTACAGGGCTATTCCTTCATGTCAATGCCATTGCAATTTTAAAAAATCTCAACAATTATTGGCTATATATTTATATTTTAATTGGGACATAATTGCCAGGTCTCTCGGGATTCCGGTACCGAATGCTTCATTTTTCAAATGGGAGAAATTTCGCATCCATCATCCATCCTGCATATGGAAAAGTATGTAGATCACATGTGATGAACATAATTAGGGAAACCCAGCTATGCAGAAAATGCTTTGACGTGGTACGTTACGTGATCTGCAATGAAAATTGACTTTCCCTAGTCAAAACCCACGCTGGAATATTTGATATCCCGCATTCCACTGGTGGTGGGGTGGGACGTGGGACGGAAATCGAGCCATTTCCATTCCAGTGGAAGAATGGCGGCATGTCAGCAGGAACGGAAGAAGGAGGATGCATGATGCATAAGCAGCTTATGAATATGAAATGCTTCTTAGGTGTGTCTACGTGTTGTGTAGATTTGGGCATGTCGCGAGTCATTGCTTACCCCTTGTGGGTTCCTCCACTTCTCCTCGAATTCCTCCTTGGCTTTCTCCAGCCATTCTCTCACTGTGAAAAGAAAATAATAAAGATTAGCATACATATACACATGGAGAGCAAAGCGATGACTGATTGTGACACGGGAACTGATAATATTTACAGAAGCCAGACAGAGGCACCTCAAATCCGAATGAAATAGGTAGACAAATACTCAAATACAACTTAGCCCAGCATAAACCAGACCTACTCTGGCTCTGCTCTCAATTTATGCATTTTACACGCAGAGAATGACTGCACTTAGATCATTGGAACTGGAAAATTCATCGTCATTTAAATGCCATAACCGGACGACTGAGATTAGCCTAATGGTTCGGCCCATGCAATAAATTGAGGTTTCAATGTGGCGAATAATTAGAAAAATGGCAAGGACCACATATTCACCACATGCTCCATATTAGTCGACGGGTTCTCACTTACCAGCCAGCGTTCTATCTTTAGCCACGCCGCCTGTTTGGAAGTTGGAAGTGGAAAGAGGCAGTGACCCAGTGACTGTGGATATCATTGGAACAACTGTGCTCTCCACTCTGGCAGATCCGAACATGGATCCTAACGTACAACGGGGGAAATCACTGGCTCACCACCGAACTTTCCCACATCTGACATCCTCTCCAGCTTGTTTGATGAATAAATAATGTCCCTCACTCAATGGGAGTCTCTCCCGTGACTTATGCCCTCTGCTCGAACCTTCACTAGACTCTACACCAATCAATTCCCAATTCCGAAACAAACAAAAAACATCCAAGTCCGAACTTCAACTTTCAACGCTACGACCTTCCACGAATTCTACAAAGTATTACTTTCAATGCTTCGATCTCCAGTTTTTTTATCAACATAATATTTACAGTGTACACGTATTTCTCGCCTGTATTTGAATTGAGCTCGCCAACGTTTCAACTTATGCCAAACCCAGTAAGTACTGACGCTTTGCCCGACACCTCGGCCTTCGAATAGGCTAACAAAAAATGTTGTGCAAGCTTGTAAAAACAATGATAAATCTTTAGCGGGCAACGTAATATTGGACAAAGTTCGCCGTGGGCGTGCTATTAAATATAAGTACTTACTCGGTTATTATCAATTCCTGGCGAAAGTTCAATAGTTCAAATTCAAACATATTGAGACAAAAGCCTATATTTTCGTTTTAGTAAAACTAATTTTCAACAACTTCAAAGTTATTTGCAATTAGCACCAGAGTCGACCATTTGGGCCTTGGGCAAGACCAAAACAAAATTTGGTCAATTTTGGTTAGGTAAGGTTAGATGACTTTAGGTTGTTAGGTAATGAGTCTCGGCAGTTAAGAAACAAAAAATCATAAAAAACTGCAATTTTGACCAATTATCCCAGAATCATAAACACGCAGAGCAACCCATTTAGGCAATTCCTTTTCTCCATTGGACAAATGAACAGATTCAAGCTGAAAAAAGGTCGAATTTTGCAAAAAAAAAAAACGCATGTAGAGGCTGTTTTATGGTGAGCAAAAGAAGATGGAGCCAGATTTAAATGTACAAATCGCTTTAAAGTCTTGACACGGACTGTGTGGTCGTGGTCATGTCGTGTCGCCGATTTGAATCTTGGTGGCTACTCTAAGGTGAGCTGTGAGTGTGAGCTACCGCGCATCTGACGTACGGGCAAGCTAGTAGCCCATCTCTAACATCCAATCCAGATATAGAAACTAGAAGCTATATAATGTATTTCCACTCATGTCCTCCATAGATTCTGTTGGGTACAGCATGTGAGTCTCTTCTAACTAATATAAGTACACACACGTAGGACTAAAGACTAGAGTCAGAGTCAACGAGACAAGGCATTTTTTTCTATTTCACGACTCTATCAAGTCGCAAAGTTTGACTGGATCTCCCAACTCTCCTGCTAAAAATACAAGGGAAAACCCTCGTCATTGAATCCCACCAACATGATTTTGAGATAGAACTTGGGGATCCGAAGGTCTAAATATAAAATAATCCAATTTTTGAGTTTGAGAATGGTGGCCAAGCAAAAGGCGTGAATGGAATGAGTTGTGAGCTTCCACCTGACTTCCTCCTGCCACAACTGTCTCCATTTCCACCTAAAACTGTCCCATAATTCATAAGCTTTTATTACACTCTCCGTCAATTGACACACTGTCAACTTGAATCAAACCACGAGACAGAAATCCCAAAACACGAACCCTAGTTTACATGTGAACCTTGATTCTCAGGATTCCTCATCCTAAATGGATATGGAAGCTGAGGCTGATGGCTCGGCAAACTTTTGTTTTAAGATTGACGCATGACAACCTGCCTGGAAAACAATATGGAACCATTTGATAGGACAACATGCAAATAGGATAAGGTCTGAGTCTGGGAGTAGGCAGGAGTTGCCCTGGCCTGAGTCTCGTCTCGGAGCATCCATTACTTACTCGGGAAATGGGTTACATGAAGGGAAAGTTGGAGCACACAAGCTCAGAATCGATATTTCGATATAATTCCGAAATACACAGGTTGGAGAGGAAGTCCGTCTAAATTCGCTTCATCGTATTACGCATATACTGTTTGCTTATTCAATTATATTTTTATTTTAACTCATATTTACTTTTTAGAAGGCTGAGTGGTTCGACTATTCCTATTTTTTGTGCATGTGGCATGTGGCATGACATCCCAATCATTCCCTGTACGAACCGCCGCCGAGAAGTACTCGGGACTCGTAAGCACTTTTTCCCAACTTTATTTTATTTTTTTTGCTTGTTTGAACTCTGGCCAATAAAAAGTGTAGACTCTGGAGGAAGAAACCGTTTGTCTTTTGGTCTGAACATGTCCAATAAGTGAGTCAAAGGGTGGCGGCTGGTGGGTTCCAGATTAGACTCGGAGTCTCCATTGCATGAGAAATGTGCTCAGATCCACATTAAATCCTGACTATCTCTCGGCTCATACCACTAGGGCTCCATTTGAACCTCATCCGAGAGAAGAGAGCGGAGAACTCCCGTTTCCAAATTGACGGAAGATACAGTAGGAAAAGGAGAGTCGAGGAACAAAAGGAAGATAAATTATTAATGTCATTTCACCAGGGGGTACACTTGGAAACTCACATGCTCGTGGAGCAGCGAGACACAAGGCCAGAACTCGGCACGAGGGTTGTGTCCAATGCGAAATCAGAATATGTTTAGATCTTAGTCAAACCTTCGTATGCGACAACCTCAACTTTGTCACCTACTGACCTTTCACCTTGATCTGAGCTTCAGATTTGAATTGGACGGAATACGTGATATGGGATCGTGCACATTAACATTACAACATAAAGACTGTTTACATGTGTAGAGTATTTTTACTCAACAGTACTAAAAGTAGTGTGGTTTTTCATAGTTCATAAATTAACACAGTTATTTGGCTCGTCTAAGAAAAAAATGACTTTATTGAGAAAACTTGGAGATATTATTTGAGATTTAAAAAAAATCTTAAATCTGACAACTGTAGTGATTTGAATTTGGAATTAAAAAGCCAAGCCAGGGTTGAGGTTGAAGTAAACGAGACAGTCCCAACTATAACTATCGTGCAGGGCTGGACAAAATCATTTAAAAAATCACGATTTTAGTAGTCTAAGGATTTTTATTTTGAAGAAATTGATTTTGATTTTCTGATTTTGTAGTTTGATCTGATTTTGTAGTTTGATTTTGTAGAAGTATCTATTTTGAACTGGAAATCACGATTTTCAGCTAAATTAGTGGCAATTTTAAACCACAATTAAAAATAAAATAAAAATCGTTGATTTTGATTTGATGATTTCATTTTGAAGCGAAAAGTGATTGATTTTGATTTTGGGATTTTTAAGGCGAAATTTTGATTTTGGTCAATGATTTGGAAAATCATTTTCTAATGATTTTGTACAGCCCTCCAAACGAGACACTAAATATTGCGAACTGCCTTTTTCAATGAATTTAGGTTATCTTATTTAAAAACCCGCCTCGATCGACGCTCCTATTGTTTTGGTTTACTCAAAACAGCAGTCAGGTCAGCACCGAATTTTTAAATTATATTAAAGCTGGAGTGTGATTAATCTGTTCCACAGGTCTAAACTTTGCGTGCCTCCCTCGTTTATGGATTGCATGGCCCGGCTTGACGGTGGAATAATGAAAGTGGATCCAAAGAACTCCATTTCGGCTCATTGTATGTTTGGACGGTGGCATACAATAGAGACGTAAGGGTAGTCCAAATTTACATAGATATCTCCTATTGCAGAAGAGATAGGAAGGAAGCTCCTGGTTACTATTTTGATACATTTGGGTTCCATATGTTTCTCTGCCTTGAGACCTGGCTGGCTCTGATTTGGGAAGATGTCCGGATCATCATTCCGTTTCATTCTCTCCTTCTCTCCCCAAATCACCTCTTCACCCAAATCTTCTTCCTTTCAGACTCTCGAACATCAACACTCCGCATCGATCCTCCTCCCATAAACTTGTTATCCTCAGAGCCTCGCTTCTGATCTCAGACTACACGCTCACCAAACATCACAGCCAGGCCAGAGATACCTTACTCGAGTCTCCACTAGCCTTACAGCTACTGCTTCTACTGTGCTGGCACTACTTCTGGCTCTGAGCCGTAATCCGACAAAGTATCCAAATCCACTTCCAATTTGTCCATATACCAAGTTCCAAGTACCAGCAACAGTCAGTCTCCAATCAACAATTTGCCTTATATTTTATATCTAAGGTTTTTCTTTCACTCGAACTATGTTGGATCCTAAATTCTATTTCGTTTGCCGCTTTTCTTTTCGTTTTTAAATTTGCCGGATTTTCACTGTTAATATATGATTGAAGTGGCCTTTCTGCGAAAGAAGTCAAGGCAATCCAAGAGAAGTTCTGTCAAAAACAGGCAAAATTTGAATTCAAAATTGATGAAATCAAAAGACCATAACTTCTGAACCGCATACCCCAAAATAAATATTTAAAAATCAGAAAATCTGGAAAGAAATTCAAATGAATCGCGGGGTCCGTACAAAAACTCATGAATTTGAATTGAAGAAGGTAATAGTATTAAAAGCATCGTCAAAACATTAAATCTGCGGGGAAAAGAAAATCACATAAGATGAAAATCAAACAAGTAGTTACTTAAGTTAACATCAATTAGTGCAATTTAAAAAAAATTAACACGGATGACGGATAGAAAAAAAAATTAATCGAAATTCGACGGAACTGGAATATTAAAATAAATAAATTCTAAAGTTGAGCTACTTACTCGTACTTAGTACTTACTGATCTGCGAAAAAAAAAACGCTTAATAGTGCAGTGTGCAGTGCACTGACAAAAAAAATACTGTTTCCAAAAAAAAACCTAACTAAATCAAATTGGACTCGGATAGGACTCGAAAACCCGATTTAAAAAATATTAATAAGTATATGAAGAATAGCCACATTTTAACACTGTACAGGAAAAAGTGGCCGAGATCTTCTGTCCTAGCTATTTTCAGTTTTCAGCGGCACTAGCCACGCTCCACGCTACAAGCTACCTACGTAGTCGATGTCGAAATGGGCGTTGAGAGAGAGAAAGCGAGTGTGTAGAAAGTAGAAGGTAGACTCGTGCTTTCTCTGGCCGCAGAAGGATGGACTTTCCATCCGAACCCAATCATTCCATCATTTCCCCACGAGCCACTCCATACTAAACGAACATTCCACTTGAGTCCTTACTCGACTGCATTACTTTCATCAGTCAACAGACGACGGGAGTTTGGCTGAAGCCAATTACTGACCACAGAAGCTCCCTATCGACCCCATCATCACTCTGTCCCAACTCCAAGCACCAAAACTTCCTTCAAATCAATGAGCTTGAGCACACGGCCTAACAATCAAACCCATCACAGTTCACTGCTCTCGACAAGGGACACAAACCGGCAGTACGAGTAATCTCCAACATTCATTTCCATTAGGCACCCACCAACAACCAACCAACCCATTCCCTTTTGATCTCAGCTACTTCCCCACTCACAAACGATCTACTGCAGAACCACCCAACATACTGCTTTCTTCTGCTGCCTAATGGACAAGCTCAGGGCGGAGGATTCTGTGCTTTCTGCTCAAGCTCTGTTTTAGGATTCTAAAATCAGTTGAAGTAAATATTACGAAACAGGCTGTAATCACATATATTGTAGTCAGTAACCACCCATTGTAACTTGTAACCACCAAAAAATACACATTTGGAAACGGTTAACGGTTGCATCTCGCATATACTTTTCGATTTTTAGATTAGGCTCCATAACTCGCGATGGATTTTATTGATTCTGGTTGGATTAGGGTGTGGGTTGTCTGGATTGTTACAATGGGTGGCTACAGCCCGTTCCATCAAATTTACTTCAACTTAGAATACTACTTACAGTTTAAATCGGTTTAAAAATACGCCAATAACAAATGCCACGAGTGGAGATCTACAAAACTGTTGAACCTCAAAAAATGGAGGTAAATTGTGAACGGAGACCAAGCTAATTTTTTAAAAACAGCTATTTTCAGAATTTGTGCTATTATTTTAGCAAGAATTTCATCCTATCCTCGATCTTCTGCATAAGCTTCTTAAACAGAGGCCAGATATTCATACTTTTGGACTACGAAACGAATTGTACGAGTGTTGAATTTTAGAGGGCACTACGAAGGAAAAATGCAATCCATGGAATTGCATGCATTAAATGAAATTTAATTACGTAAAGGGAAAAGTTGAATTTTATTTTGGATCATTTTTGTTGTGGATGACCAAAAATTGTCAAAAATCAACGCTAAAAAGGCCTAGAGATCGAAGCCCTAAATGAATTCTAAATGGGATTTGGGATTTCAGTGGTCACCTAATTTATTTCGATAAAAAAATTTAAATTCCGATCGTCTTACGATCCTTGTGGCCCAAAGTGGTTTTAAATCCATGTTTCAAGCTGATTGCAGCTCTAAACGGGATTTTAACTGAGAAGTGAGATTTTATTATTAAATGCATTTAAGTAAAAGTGCTATTGATCTCTTGGATCTTTTTAAGCCACATATGACTGAAATCGGGCAAGAACAGCTATTTTGACATTGACATACATTCTGGAAACTCTAAATACTTCTACTAAATGAATTTGAGTAAGTTAAACTTAAATAAGTAAACTTGAATTTAGTTTTGACTGAATGCTTTCCTTTCACGCTCTATATGATCAAAATTGTTCAAAACTGCATTTTAGCATCATTCTAGGTCCTTGACCGCCTTCTTCCTAAATTGGATTTTATCAAATGCATCATTCGCTTAAATAACTCAAATTTAGATCGTATTACACTCTCCATGGTCGAAATTGGTCAAAAAAATGTGTTTATAAGATCACATCAGGTTTCAAAAAGGAGTTCCAAGTATGATTTGATCCAGCTCAGCGGGTAACATCTTCCTTCATCTCATCACGAAGAAGGAGATGGATTATAGTCCATTAAATCCCAAGCTTGCTCCTGGCTACGAGATTGAGCCCAAGTAGCTCGAGCGATAGTCCGCTTCCCACGATAAAAAATAATCAATCTGTTTCAAGCCTTTTACGATACACACGAACCATGGACATATACGAACAAATCGTTACAAATTACACCCATAATCCACCTCTTCCCAACCAATCATGGAGGACAGGAGCTGATGGGAGTAGTTAGGAAACCTGAAGTGACATGCTTCATTTGTCACTTTAGTTCGCCTGTGCCAAATATTGAATCTTGTTTTTGCCAGTATGACCAGAACGACCAGGCCAGAGGACCATAACCTATAAGATCCCACGAGTTGAGGAGCTGATTGGAATGAAATAATGTAAAATAGTCTGGAGATTTCCGCTCTTCCAGCCGACATAGTCTATTTTAAGCCATAATAGGATCTGGATCTCAAACTACTACTTTGTCGGTAGGGTATGCTCCTGTCGACTTAACTCCATGAGATTAGTTTCCCATGATATCTCCAGGCCAGAATAGCCGCCTCACGTCTGGATCCAGTCATAGTGCTTCTCAACCTCCATGATTTCCCTTGATTGGAATGGGTTGTGAACCTGATTAGCGAGTTGTACTATAGCAGGCAGAGAGAAGCTCCTCCATTTCAAAATCAATAGTACCAGGAAGTAATTTTCAAAAAGACTGTTGCCTCCACGTCTCTTGCCCTATATTTCTCACAGCCCTTCATCAAAGTAACTTTCTCCCGGGTCAATCGCTAAAATCCAAAACCGATTCGAGTCAAAAGTCAAAGGGCCAATCAGTTGACAGGATCCCAGCCAGGCATACCCAAGCCCAGCTATCTTCCAGAATGGGCAAGTGTTGGATAAATGGCTTTTATCTTGAATCAAATGGGCTTCTGTGTGCGGAACATAATAGGCAGGGAGTCGAGAAAGGGAAAGTGGCTGGAGCTGAAAAATTGAACTGGAAATCGGAGCAGAGATAAAAAAATGTGGGTTAAAGTAAGGAGTATTGAGCACGGTGCAACCACCCATTGTAATTACTTACTCAACGTTTCAACAGGGCTAGGCAAAATCATTTGAATTTGAAAATTAATGATTTTAAAATCATGATTTTGGTTAAGCATATAGAGGATTTTGATCTTCGGATTTTGATTTTGAAGAAATGCCCTGATTTTGTATTTTGATTTTTAGAATTTGTGTCATTGACCTAAAAAATCACGACTTTCAGCTGACTTGACGATATTTAATCACGACTTGATTTCAAGACCACGATTTTTTAAAAACAATCGCTGATTTTGACTTATAGATTTGATTTTAAAGACTAAAATGGACTTGATTTTTACTTTGGGATTTTGAAGGCGAATTTCAGGTGATTTTGGTTAGCAATTATGCCCAGCCCTGACTTTCAATAACCTAAACCTAACCTAAACAGAAGTTGTCAATATGAGTCTGTCGCGAGTCCCTGTCAAAGTTAACCATGCCCCATGCTTTGTTGCCTGCAGGTTTTCTTTCCCTTTTCATATTATAGTTAGGTTTTTGTTTTCGGAACACCACAGACGCGCATACTTTATTTATTTCGATTTACTTTAGGCTACACCCTAACATAATTAAACCCACCTAACCTAACATAGCCTAGCATAACTTGAATTAAATCACACTCCATGGGAGGCAATAATGACAATGGTAATTGAAGGCGACAATAGCTGTGGAGGCGACAGCAACAGCAGGCTCCAACGCTAGGAGGCAACACTGGAGGCGACATAGCATGGTACTTGCTTTTTGCTTTACCTCAGCCCGAGTTCCGGACTTAACCTACCCTACCCAACGGATCAAAAAGTATTGCCGAAACCAAAGCCAAAATCGTCGCCATTATGTGCACTTTCAGTAGCTACAATGGGTGGTCACGGTGGGTGGTTACACTGTGTTCCATAGTCCTAACCTCAACCATAATTATTTGTTCACCAGTTTCATCCTTGCCCATGGCAATACCAATACAGGGAGCATGAGCATGCATGCATGGACCTCCACGTGAAGAAACCCGAGTCCTCTCCTGTGTCAACCGACACGATGCAGGATTTCTTAAGTTGACTACCAAGTCTAATATTATGTATCGACCCGGCATGCTAAAACTTTTTCACCATTAGATGTTAGAAGCAGTTGTGGGCAAAATATTGGGAGAGAGAAGTCGAGCTCCTCAAAGTTGGGAGTCTCTTTCAGTTTGGGGAGTAGGGAGATTATTATTGAGTAGCAGTATAGCTTGTCCGTTGTCGGCTAGAAGTAATGGGATAGGACATTAGACATCATGTATGTTGTACATGAGTGTTACGCAATTCAACGGAACGTGTAATGTAATAGTCATTCGTCATCTTACTTCCATGTAAAGTAAAGTTCGTATCTTGACCTTAATACTGAACCAAACGCTCAACTCCCATTCCCATATCTCAGACTTTGCCTTTTAAGTGTTCTGGGTTGAGACTGTTTAGAACTCCTGAATTCTCATTTCCCATTAGAACATTTTTTGGCATTTGTTATTGGATTTCCAAGCGTCCTAGGTTAGTTTCAATAACTTGACGTTAACATTCGATTTTTGTGATGTTGTTAGGACATGAGTCGTAAAAACTAGCTGCTGTAAAATTGGAAATGAGAAATAAAACAAACAAATCAAAAAATTCATCGTAAGTATGTAAAATCGATAAATTTTTTATGTGAAAATATAAATTCCATGATTCGAATTCTGTATGAAAGGCAGGGCAGCTATGCCAATGCCAAACCAACTGATGCAAACAGGCTCGTCACGAGATTTGTCAAAGTCGGACGTAAGGAACACAAGGATAGAAAAATTAGCATCTGTTTGTATAATAATTAGCAATTCGCCTCACTTTCGGCTACTATCTACAATCATTTAAAAAGGAAACAGTCACGTTGGTCAATTCTCGAAGGCAGAATTTTCCCAGTAGGATGTTGGATGTTCAAAGACGATGATATGATTGATGATATGATAAGTGATAAGTGGTATGGTAAGATGGAACTAGAAATATATAAACAAAGCACGCAACTTCATTTGCGGCAAACAAAACGTTGCAAGTATTTTATATTCGTCTAATGGACTGTTTGGGTGCACTTTATTTTGTAGCATAAACTCAAAAGTCCTTCCCTTGGCGACATTCGTTGCTCCTTCCGATTAAGTGTCACATGTCACTTCCTGTCGAAGCCAAAATATCCAAAAACCGGGCTTTGGTCTACTTGTACCTTTGAGATTCTTGGTAAGTACTTACTTAAATCATTTAATTTCAAGTCGATCGCCATAAAATTGTGCCTAGAATCTTGTTTACGAATAAAAACTTCTAAAAACAGCTTAAAATAGCAGGGACTTCAAAGCTTGTTGTTATGACGACAATGGTGAGTGGTGAACCGCATCCACAATGACTGTGCTATAGAAAATCCAAAATGTGACAGAGAAGTGAACAAACACTCGTAAACAACTCGTACGCTGAACACTAAGCCCATCATGTACTGTGTGGAAAACCCAATTAAAGTTCCTGGTCAGTAAGCGTCAACGTCCTACCGACGTCATGTCTCTTGTCCAGTCGAGTGTCGAGTCCAGGATGTTCTTGGAATGTGTTTTGCTTTGCCATACTTAATGTGAAGAGCCAAATATAAACAACACCTACATCGGTCGGAATGCGTTGGACATAGAGGCATAAACAATAAACAATGGTGAGTTGAAAAGTGTAAGTAAGTACTGTTACTGTCTGTTTATGAATTGGAGTTTGTATTGCAGTTACAATTTGCAATTAAAAGTAATTGCACTTGAAACAATAAACATACATGCAGAATTCATTCATTAAACAAACAGTCAACATTCCCCTCCACCCACGTACCTCTCCTACTCTGCATTCATTCATATTTAATTCATTCACTTTCGTCCAACCTTAACCTCAGCCATTGTTTTGGTTTCCTTGTAAGTACAGTTATCATATCTATAATCTATACAGTATAGACAGAAAGCGAAAGCCAGTGTCCGAGAAATGTGTGGGAATACAAATTGAACCCGGCCTCACATCACCGGCACAAAAATACTCTTTGACGTTGAAGACCTTTGAATTGAAGAGGAAAAACTTACGACTTTTGAGTAATAGTGCAAGTGCATGCAAGTGCAAGAATATGTTTTTACAGCTGAGCCATCCATGCATAAGCGCATGCATATTAATCTATTATGATGGAAATGGAAATGGCTACTAAAATACAGCATGTGCGTTAATCTCAATGCACGCCATGTTCTTTGAATTAGGAGGTCATATCGCTACAATTTTATTGAAGTATCGAACTTATTTATAGTGACCAATTTTTTTTTTTTGTTTCAAAAATATGATTCCGGGACAGTTGGGCAAAAGTCAATTGAGGAAGCCCGCGATTTTGTACTTATTGGACGTTATAAAGTTTTCTTTTGATTGATTGATCATTTTTGACCTAACATAACCTAACCTAGCTTAACTTAAGTTAAATAAGCTTTGCTTTTAGAATTTTAAAGACCCTGCAATGATGCAACGCCATTAACTTGTTTTCAGTATCGTTAAATTTGCTTTGTTGCCACGCCACAACCATTCGTCCATTAAATTTTTGCAATGTTTTTCTTTTCAAAAACACTGAGTGTAACCTTAATTTGGTGAATTTAAATTACCTACAAAAATCTAAAAACAAAAAAAGGTCATATTCCTATCAAAAACTCGAAAAAAAACGTCTAAAAAATGTTAATTGCCTACAAAAACTCCAAAAAAAAATCAAGGGTTATTCGAATCGGCTCGCTCGCTCTTCGCTCAGGTTGCAGAATATTTCAAAATAGCGAACAACGAACAACACTCGCTCCTCCCTGTCCTATCTACATGTAAGTCCCAATGTCATATGTCATACGATAAATAAGCAAATAGCAAATATCTAATGTAGTTTGAGCAAACGACAAGCCGTGGATAGCAACTGACCACACAGTAAATTACCCACATTTCCACTTATCTCTGGAAAGAGTTAAGTAAACTTCCATCCCTTCGTTTCACAGGGTTGGATTGAATTACAAATTAGAGTATAAGCGTGTGCACATGTACAAAGTACACAGAATGTGATGACTGATGACACATCTACATCTTGATCTATCTCACAACTTCATTTCATTATTCTCTTGACCAGGGAAGGGAGCTGATATCCAGAGGAATATCCATGTCAACAACTCTGGAGTATCCAGTATCCGTTTATATCGGACCTTGACAGTCCATTATTGTATCCCATTTCATTTGGGATGGTGAGGAGTGAGGAGGAGGTGTGGGTTTTACAACAATATAATAATAGGATCCATTAGAGACACCTCAACAGTCAACATCATCTAACATGCATGATGCATGCCCACAAACAATAGACACATAGACAGACCACAAAACCGTGTCTCCATAAATCAACATGAAAATGAGAAATGACCCACGGCACTGGATTCGGACTCGAGTGGACTGTGGACTCAAGGTTTACTCAAATCAGAATTCAGAATTCCGTTATGCTTCGTCGATTAGCAACGCTCTAATCCAATGTCAGGTTGCGTTGAACGTGTTTCATCAGTTTTGAGCTGAGCTTAATTTATATACTCTAGGGATACCAGATCCACATAAAAACTGCAAAATTCGTGGAATTTTATGACCTTCTTGCACGTGGAATTTTTATTTTGCAAATTCTAATGGTCCTGGTTCCTCGGTTCCTGGTGGGAGTGGCCTGGCCTGGCCGAGGTTCTATGTATATCCAATCCATATAATTCATAAGTCAGCGTTCCTGAAGGATCTTCTTGAACGAGCACTAAAGCTAATCAATAAAGTAGAACTCCCGAACTCCTCTGGTTGTCTGGCGAGTATCCAGTCAGTAACGGATATTAATGTCAACAGATCCGAGCATTCAAAACCAAAAACCCGTGAAAACGGCAGGAAGATTTCATCCGGAGAACTACTAACATGCTACATGCTGCTAGCAGAATTGAAGAAAACATCACAACATTCCCAAATACAAGTCTGACGTCACTCAGCTTGAGGATGACCGTGCAGCCTTATCCATGCATCATATCACTCCTTTAAATGTAGCCATGAACTATCACTTGAATTGAAAACCTCACTAATCTCATAAATGTGGAAAGTACATAATAATACGGTATAAGTAGATGATAGACCGCAGAGGGTGGATAAGGCTTGAAACTCATTATGCTCTAATATTCGAAGTACTAGCACGTACGGAATTCTAGCCCTTTCAACTTTGAGATGTACTCATAGAACCAACAACCAAACCACTGATAATCAGCCTCTTCTTGCACAAGTATCTTACGAGTACAACTAGTTGAAAATAAAGACCAAATCTTCCACTGGAATGACTATATATCACAAATTCCCTACTAGGTTGCTACGTAGCTCCGGCTATATTATGATATATGACGATGTGCACAGGGTTCCAAAGTTCAAAGAATGGTTATACATATCCCCTATCACTGCCTTCTGTCTTAGGAAGAATTTAAGGAAGCATAGACTAAAATTTGAATATGCAATTTACCATTTTCAGCCGGGTCTCCCTTTTTTGTGGCAGCGTTCCCCATGGTAGCACTTATGTACGGAGGAAAAACCCAGGCCAGGTATATTTAAAAAATAAGCCTTCGAATGTCGAACGGTCACCCAAACTGAAGTACCAAAGTACAAATGGGACCTCTCACTCTCAACTAATGAGTCAACGTCAACACGGGGTCAAACTAGGCGTCCGCCGACAACCAAGGCCGTTCCGTCGACCGTGAGACCTTTCTTCACCCTCGTCCTTGACCCTCCCCAATCCCCACAGATCCCGGCTCAGAGCTCATGGACCAATTGTACACAAGAGGTCACTAATTTCTCTCGTCCCACCGGGACGGGGTTTGGGTCAATGTGACCGTTGACTTGGTGGTCCTTGGACGGTCACAATCCTCATAATTTCCCCACCAACATGAGTTGCAGGAGACCGGTTGAGTGGAAGGCGGGACACGGTCTAGACGACGAGGCTAGGAAGCCCACAACTCATGGGTGGGTGGGGGGATGGTGGGTTGTTTGGTGGGTTTACGGCTCTGATTCTCCTCTGGTGCTCCACGGGATTGTGCCTGAGCGGTCGTGCTAAACCTAACTGGTGAGAGTGGAAGTTGTGTTGATGGAATCGAGGGAAGGAGCTCGCTTTGAGGAGCCGAGGAAAGTTGGGCTTTTTGGTTCGTCCGACTGAATCAGTCAGGACGTGTGCGTCTACGTCTGGCCCATTCAGCCCTCTTCTGCTCACGTAACACCTACTGACTACTCAGCCAGCCAGCCAGCACAGCACCAGAAGACAGCCCCAGAGCACAAGAAGGGAGCTCAATGCAGTGGACTGGCTCTGTATGTATAGAGAAGAGAGGCCTAGCACTAGTGCTACTCCTTCGACTTCAGAGAGATGGCCGATCCACAAAATCGATCAAAATGGAAGTGGTGAGGACGGAAAGTGAACCGGAGACTCACTTGCCGTACTCGAATGTAGACGAGGATGTGGTGCATTGGGCTTGGAACATGAGTACACAGCACCCATACTCAACCCCGGTTCCACTGCCGCTCCCAACACACATTCCCAACTGGGAACCTAAGGTGACCAACTAGCCTGATGTCCAAACGGTCAAAGTAAACCAAACCGGATACAATCTCGTTTCAATTCTCCCATCGGAGTTTTCTTTCCATTTTCTCAGTAAGTAGATTAGATTTTTCGAAACGCCGCTGATATTATGTATTTCGATTTATTTTGGGCGTAAACCTAAACTAACGTAAGTTAGCATTATCTTGAATGTGATCACACTCCGTGGGAGGCAACAATTGTAAAGATTATTGAAATGGAGAATAGCTGTGAAGGCGACAATAGTCTTCTACGCTGGTAGGCAACGCTGGAGGTGGAGACGACCCAAATGTAGCATATAATCATAGGTATACTAAATTGTAACTCCACAACCAGTCCCGAAAAATTATGTTTTGGGTATGGAACCGTTTTCCACTGATTAAACATGTAACATTAATGTAAAACATATGCGAGAGATCCCTGTCTTGCAGCCCTCTCACGGAGAGAGCCTTGGAAACATAGATTAATTTTAATTCTTATACATACAATAATCCATGAAAAATAAGTTTACATAATTTAGCCCAGCGATTAATTGAGATCCAGAGAAAGGAAAGGATTCGCCTATATAAAATGAACAACGACAAACCGACAAATGAATATAAATCTATCGTTGAGACGAACGTTTTTTACGTTTTTACGCAAACGTTTTTTTTTAAACTAGAATTTATATATTTAATAAACCACAAGGTGCTATGCTATCTTTATTATGATTACAGAAGAAGTTGAAATTGCGATCTTTCTACTACTGTTTATGGTACATTCACTATATTCTATACTACGTATATGTACCGCTGGTTGCTGAAGGTGAACCGCATGTACATATGACATTGAACTACGTACTTTTAGCGAAGGAGGAATCCAATGAACCGCAGAAAGTACAACTGTTGGTCACCCTAAAGTAAATATCATTCATTATGTTCATTCACATTCGCACTCATCATGCTGTATATGCTGCTAGCTGCTAGCTGCTACTCGCTATTCACTATTTTTGCCGTGAGTATACAGCACCTACCTACCATGTACTTTTAACTTTATTTTACCTTCGACTAAGTTAACATGCGCTTTAATAGTAAAATTAATTACTCCTGCTTCAATCTCAATCTTAAACTGCTCTTTCAGGCTCTTTGTATCCACGTACTATTGTGCTGCACTCCCTGCGGATATATTCTACTGCAGGACGCGTAAAGAATGTGCACGCTATAACCAAGCTGCTCATATTATAACAGGAGTCAATTAAGAAACTCACTTTTTCCCAGGGTTACATTGTTACGAAGGTTTAGGACAAGGAAAATGCTGTATATTTGAAAATCATTGTCTAACTTTGCTTCTCCATCGCATAGCCTCAACAATATTACATACAGTTTCCATTCGCAAATTCTCGTACTGCGCTTTACCTGGTCAATAAGAAATTCGCTGTATAATTTCCTTCGTGGAAAGTGGTGGTAACCACGGGTTACGTAAAGTTGTTTAATGTAACCTTCTACGAAGTAAATGCGTTCCCCCCCCCCTGACCGAAATGCTCAACAGGGTCCACAGCCTAAACGACTTAAGATTTCGACAAAATTCTTTCGCTAGGTTGCGAAGGGCACTATCACTATGCTGGCGTTTAAGCATCCCTGACTAACTTTAACCCATGCTCACTTTATCTTTAAAAAACCATGTTTTTTGGTCATTTTCACATGATTTTTACAATTTTTTATTGATATGAAAATGCTACCATTTTAGAGCCACAAACGACAACGGCAAACGGCAAGGACTGGATAAGCTAGCTCGGAAATGTAATCCAAATTATTAGGGTCTGAAATGTTCAGTTCTAAATGAATTCCACAAATTAAAATATTCAGTTTCAAATAATTAACAAATTAAAACTTATTCTTCCTCAACTAACCAAACAAATTACCGTTAATATCACTAAATAATTCACTACCGCTTTTTCGTAAAGATTTTAATTCTAATATTCGAAAATCAGTTGCACACCGACGTAGAACCTAGGACGAAATGCCCAGTTCTACAATACAAGCTATTAGCTATTTGATCTGAAACTCACATACTGGCGTTGTTATTCAAAAATCGAATGGAAGATTGTATAATGTTTAATATCAAATCCATCCAAAGTTCACATTCGTTTTTCGAGTTATTTGAATAGCTTTGTGCAAAAGAAAAACTAGACTGGTTACCGAATGCAATCAGTCAAGCTTATACTATACACACTACCGATTTGGAAATCGGAATTCATAAATTCGATATTTCATATATATGAGCCTAGGCCGTTTCCATCTCTTGAACTCATGATATGAGATACATATGAACAAACTGCAACACGGGCTGCACATAATATGTAATACCTATACAGGCTCCTAAAGGTGTAACGAAATCCGTCCAATAAATAGGAGAACTTGATCTGATCTGATCTGGTCTGGAGTGCATCAGGAGGAGAGAGGACGAAAGAGATTGGAATTGGAGGCTTATGAACGGAAAATAAGGTTTTGGACGAATCGTTGCGACGCAGGACAAACGTTATGGCTGCATGAGATTGAGAAGATTAGGGAGAGTTTCGATCTTCCCATTTTCCATATTCCATTCCTTCGCTCTCCAAGTCGACGGGTATTATTATCTATTAATTATTTACAAGTAATTTGATTTTCCTTTTCCTACGTCTTGAATTTGATACGGAATTTCAAAATTGGATTGTTTCAGAGACATCCTTCTAAATGTCAATCCAATATACTACCATCTTTGATTTCTTATTCCTAAACAACAAAATAATTACGGCTTACGGCCCTTCAGCCTAGCTCGGCTTATGGCTACCTCATGATCATGCTCCAAATATTCCAGAACAATAACAAATGTATGACTCAGTCTGGATCAAATTAACTTCTCTTTTATTGGCATACTTCCGTTCGCTCTGAAAATACTAAACTAAACCCAATATGCTTGTATCGCAATAATACAAATGACTCGCATTCGCATGTAGTTCGCTTGGACTGCTGTAGTGCTGATTCGACAAATATATTCCTCACAAATTAATTTGAGTTATATGCTATATCCAATTATAATACTAGGTTGAATCGTGAACTACATACTTGTACATTACTTGACTGAACGCTATGTGCTAAGCTAACCTCACGTAGTTCTGAGTATGAGAAGCAATGATCTTGAGATTTGGAGAGCGACATGCGTTATTATTGCATGCACAGAGTAGCTGACGTCGACGTCTGATGTCGGATGATGCTGTCAAGAGCACGGAAATGTGTGTGCTAAAAAACCTCGATAAGTGTACACAAAATGTGTTAAAAAATCAGCAAAAATGTGCTAAGAACAACAAAAATACACTAAAAATAACAAAAATGCGCAAAAATCCTAAATTATCCAAAAAATGTTTTTAAATGTGCTCTGGCGGAGCACGGCAATGCGTGCATTAAAAAACCGCAATCCGTGAGCACAAAATGTACATTTTAAAAATCGCCAAAAGTACGCTTAGAAACAAAAAAAATGTGATTAAAGACATAAATTGTGTTTAGAGAAGAAAATGTTTAAATCAACAAAATGCACGTAAAAAGCATCAAAAATGCGCTAAAAAACAACAAAAATGTGCTAAATCGCGCAATTTTCACAAAAATGTTTTTAAATGTGCTAAACCCTGAAAAATTCGAAAAAATGTGTTTATAACTTTTGTCTTTCGGACCCAAATGACATGACCTGACTCTGATAGATCCAAAGTTTCATGCCACAGATGTTCAAGATCAAAAAGATGTTTTCACAGGCATTGCCGAGCTCTGATGATGAGTTTTGAGTTGAAGAAGGATTCTTTTAGCAAAAAACCTTTTTTAATATCAATCCCCTATCAATTAGCATGTCTAAATACAAGTACTTTCTTTTATAGTGGCAATGAACCACTGCTCGCGTCAAGGTTTTTGCAATTCCTAGTTAGTATACTGTGAATACTGTGATTTTAACATACTATAGGCTATAGCTATACAGTTGTTCCTCCATTTCTAATGCCAGACCAGATCAGAAATCAGAATCAGAGCTACCAGATTCCTGATTCTTGGTTCGAGGTTGTTGGTTTGGTCTTTGACTCAACTAGTACCTAGTGTAATAATACGTTATTTTAATAATGTTTGTATGTGAGCTTTGTATGCTGATCTTAATTCCTATTTTAGAAACAGAAGGTGGAGTCCAGGAGTAATTAAACCCTGCACGCTGCTATTATTAGCAACACTCAATACAAGATTAAATTCCAAGAATAGAAATCGGAGTATTGCATTGCAACACCAACGGATGGACACAACTGCTTTATCTTAGCCTAAGGAAATACAACCACATCCTAAGTTGCGAATTTGTGAGTATGTGGAGTGCTTCTATAGTGTAGTGTGAGATGGTTTTCCCCAGGTACAACGTACGTACTTATATGTACATAACATAATTCCGTTGTATTGATGAATTTAAGCAAACATCTATTTGCTATGCCGTATTTTGCAGGACTCTTGCTTTAATAGGCTTCTCGTTTGTAAACAACATAGATAATCTTATCATGTGGAGGGAATTCGGATCACATGGGTCACTCGACCTTAGTAAAGGGTCAAGTGACGTTTTACTTCCCATGTGCACAATGCACCATGCATCTCGAGTAATATTTGAAATTCCACTATTTTCGACGACATCACAGCAAAGGTTCAAGTCGAATTATACTCAAATTCTATGGATTCTGCCGTATACAATGCTTTTTACATGGAACTGGAATGGTGAAAGTCAAACCCGATACAACGCTTGCACTTTCCAATCCTGTTTTATATTTTACACGGTACACGGTACACGTTACACTACTACTGCCATCATGCCGGCCTGAAGACAGACTTTCTCCAAACCCGAACCAACCAAGCTGGAGTTGCTTGCTAACGCATTCTACATCCTTTTTGCTGAACCAAACTGCATCGATATGGTAAAGAGTTCTGATTCTGGAATAGAAACTGCTGTCGCCATCATTTGTTCCTTTCGAAGGAAATAACCAATTTGGCTTCATACCAAAGATAACGTATTCCAATACAAAAAACAGAACATTGTGAAAGATATCAATGTGGATCTACAGAAATATTGGGCGTATGTCCATATTCTCAGTATATAATCCATGCACCAATTTTGTTCAGACTTTTAGTTTATACTCCACCAGAGTTTGGGATTTGTGATTTGTGATGAGTGCCATTAACTTAACATTAATTTAAATCCGAGATGATGTTTTGGTATGTACGGTATAATTTTAAACCCGCTACATTCGATTACTGGAGTTATTTGCTGATTTTTGCTACATTTGTTAAGGGATTTAAAGATTCTGAAAATCTTGGCTATTAAAAATATTTTGTTAACTTAGTGCATTGACACTTTTGCCACACGCAGGGCTGGGTAAAATTATTTGATTTTATAATCATGATTTTGGTCAGCTAAAAGATTTTCGTTTTTGGATTTTAATTTTGAAGAAATTACCTTATTTTGTATTTTGATTTCAAAATATGTGATTTTGACCTTTAAAAATCACGAGTTTCAGCTGAATTGGCGATTTTAATTAACGATTTGATTCCAAATTACGATTTAAAAAAAAAAAAAAACATTTATTTTGCTTTGATGATTTGGTTTTGACGGCTAAAAAACTTGATTTTGATTTTGGGATTTTGAAGGCAAATTTTAGTTGATTTTGAAAAATCATTTTGAAAATCATTTTCTAATGACTTTGCCCAGTCCTGGCAACTCATATGTATACAGGGTTTCGTAGCGACGATAAAAATAAATTTAAGTAATATAAAATGTGCAAATATTAGTGAACCTCTTCTTTCTACATTTTAAAGTTTACTTTCATATTTTAGGAGCTTGAAACTTGGTTTTGCTAAGTGATGAGCAGATAGCATAGCTGTAGTGTGTATTCTGCATTGTACGAAATAAGAACATCAATGTCAACATGCACATTGTTTCACAGTTCACTTCTTGCACCCACTCTAAAAAAAAAGTCGGCATTCAGCAAATATACAAATGTGTTAGAAAAAGTTAACTTAGTTTTCCTAGAACTCGTCAAAGTCTAGACGCATTTATAAAATTTTGTTTATGTAAGCTTATCATATGCAGAGAGCATGACGGGAAACTGCAAAGCCAATCTACCTTCATTTGATATTTAATATCGTGTCCCAAAGTCCGAGCATATGATACGCTTGTAGTCTTAGTCTTAGCCACCGTGCGAAAACAGTTTTGGCACCACAGTACTACATGTACCTAAAGAAAGAATTCGAGACGGTAAGGGAAGAGGAGGAGCACTTAACTCATTTGCATACCTGATACTCTACTCCCACTATGGAAAAGGCATTGGATCTTCTTGAATGTGTACGAATTACATAGGTATTAAAGTATGAACGCAAAGTCCGATCTTCTTATATCAGGAATAACCAGACACGACTTCAGTCAGTTCAGGTTCAGCTTATAAAATATGAATGTCTTCATTTTACAAAGCAGTTATACTGTATCATGTGAATAATGATGCAATCAAATTGCAATGTGGATAAAAACAAAACGAGGCAATCGTGGCAATTTATAGTTCAGAGCGCCATCTACTACGACTTATTCGAACTACAGCCAATATATCAAAAAATTCTAGGAAATGTAGTGTAAACATTAAGGTAAGAGGTGTAAAGGGTTGACACGATGATTGCTACTTTTTCAAAAAAAAAAAAGCAGCTCGGATAAGAGACACGAGCATCTTGAAACCATGTTTTTTTTAAAATAACACCGAATAATGGAGCTTGGAATTTTTTAAATCCAGATGCGGATGAAGGGTCATTTCTAAGATTTTTGAAAATGATTTGAAAAAGTTAGTATCACGTTGGCGGGTTGGATTGGAGGAAGCTGTATTTAACGTAGCATGCGATAATTTACAAAATTGATAATTATTTTTGGCAAATTATTGCTGTAGTCGTTTTAAAAGGTTGAAGCTGAGGATGAAGGGCGAATAAACCATGAATATTCGTATAAAATACTAAATGTGAACTTCTTTCATTAGCATTGAAAACCTAAAGAGCTTTAGACGCGTTCATTTCCTGGAAAAATTATGCTGAAATCGGAAAATCTCTTGTCAAAACGTTAAGGCATTGGCTCCAAAACGGAGTTGTGAAGAGGTCTAGTGAAATGTCAGGCTTCACTTTGATTGTATGGGAAATGGGTCTGTAGGATTCCTGTAGAGAAACGTGAAATTACAAAAGGGACAATAGAGGAACTTAAGAACCACTTCCCCTGATAGTTTTATGCAAATTCGTCAGATCTAATAGATTATTTTGTCCTCAATTTCCTGGAACCCGACTGCACTGCTTCACAAAATATCATATACAGTTATTTGTGCCTGAATGACGCTATATACAGTGTGCATATATATAATGCTACATAGTAAATATGTTTTCTCTCTGCCATAAGATTTATGTAAGTACTTACTACTTATAGAACACTAATGCCACTTTAACAAGAATCGGAATTTTAAATTCAAACAATACTTCATCTTCATCTTGGTTTTCGGTTGTTTAAATTCGAAGTCAATTGTAAACTCTTGAAACAAAATTCATGGAGCTTCTTTTTATATTGAGTAAGCGATGTGACTCTCGCTCTTTGGGCAAAATTGTGAAGTATTTTTAGAATATTTGTATTTTGTCCAACTATTTGATCGCCCAAAATACAAATTACAGTTTATTTAAAGTGCAACTTTTTAACCAAATAAAAATGCGTACTTACCTATTTTAAAAACTCAAATTGGAAATTCACATTTGAGTTAAGAAGCATTTTGTTGAAAAACAAAATCCTGATTTTATTAATGTTATAACCTTTTCAGGCGGAAAAGGTTTGGAATTTGTCATAATTCCACCATTTCAACTGCAATCAATTGATTTCCAGAATAGATAACCATAACTTATTTTTACTACAAATAAATATTTAAAAAAATAAATAATAAGAAATATGTTTTTCCGAATTATAACCCAAAAGTGAAAAATACAAAAAAAATTTGAAGCGAAAACCTTCCAAATACAAAATTCAAATAACTTCATGGTGAAAGAATGGATTTGTGATACGGCATTTGAAAATGCCTACATGTAATGTGTATGTTTTGTGTGACTGTGAGTCATGCACACAGACTCGATATCTAATTGTAAAGTGGAAGCGTCATGTCATCACCCCAGACAAGGGTTTAGGGTCACGGTTGACTATATTGACTTTGCAGCTTCCTATCTCACTCAGTGAATTCTCCAATAAATTCGCACATGCTTGCAATTTTGCAGATCGGGCATTTACACTGACGCAGAAGGAAAATTGAAAATTCACCAACCAATGCTAAATTCATTAACTCACAACTTTGCCGCTAAGTAAGCACAATCGCCTCATGTGTAAAAAATATAAAAAGGGTTGGCATGATATCTATGATGATTCATGGTATATATCAAGATATTTTTGATATTTTTGATATTTTTGAAGTAACGTGAAATTTTCACTCATAGGCGGTTACTACTACGTCCAAGAAAATAAAAGCAAAAATATGACCGATATTTTTGACATTTTTGATATTTATTTAAAATTATCGGCGATATTTTTGATATATCACTCAAGACTCAAACAACTTTGTTGGATATATCAAAAATATCCTGATATATTTGATATTTTTAATAAATACCAAAAATATCACTGATATTTTAATGTTCTTAACAATATAAAAAATATCATGATATTTTTGATATTTTTGATAGATATCAAAAATATTTACCACCCTGGGAAAGATGCACGAATACTAACCACAGCCTTGGTACCTCAAACACATTGAATTAAAGATTAAAATCGTTCAAATTGCTCATAGTTGGATTGGTAATGTGTAAAATAAATGGTAAAATTTGATTGAAATAGGTGGCAGAAATTATAAATGCTTTATCATAACGTAATCCTGTCTAAGTTGGAATTTAGACCTCCAAACCTCCTCAAAAAATTGATTGTATTAGATGACGATATTAAAATATTTCAATTTATAAGGAAAACAAAATCGGTTGAAGTGAAACAAGCTCGCATGCTACGTGCTACGTTGTCTCTAGCTTTGCCTCCAAGCTCTGGAGTCTATGCCTTTACGGCCATTGTCGCCTTAAATTACCATTGACATTGTTTTTTCACACTGATTGTGGTTAAATCTAAGCTCTGGTAAATTAGGTTAAGCTAGTTTAGCGTTAAACCTAAAATAAATCGACACAATTAAAGTCTTCAGTGTCCCGAAAAACCTAGCCTAACTAATGAAAAAATTAAAAGAAACACGGAGGCACAGCTGGAGGCGACATAGCATTGGGCATCGTTTACTTTGACCGGAAAATCGGATAGGACTTGTATGCATTGAAGTCAAGATGTCAATTCTTCCAATCCTGACTCACAACCAACTCTACTAATTCTCTTCAATTATCTCCTAAAAAGGCATTGTTGTAGTCCAATGTTATCTTTTCAAGGAGTACAGTACAGTATCTGATCGGCTATCGGCTATCGAGTATCGCCTATCGTGCATCGTATCATGTCACAATTCGCAACGAGTCAAATCCTGCAGAGTCATCAGGATATTGAATAAGTCACTTTTCAAAGGTAGCACAAATGCTACTCAATACTCAATGTATGCCAAATTCCATCTCACAAGCGGCTAAATGTCAACTTCATCAACTTGAACATGATCCCACCTGGTTTATTGACATGCCATTCATTCACCTACTATTTCTCTCTGTCCTTCTTAAGGAGAACCCATGTCGAGACTTCCATACATAACACAGATATGGGGACATGCTTGTCGTTTGGAATGCTCGGTTAGAATAGAATTAGGACCACTGCTGTCAGACACTGTGAATGTGGTTTTTGCGGAGTAGGTGTGCAGTAGGCCATACTCATATATTTGCAAGGCATATGACACGTATCACCTCCCACCGAATTAGCCTTCACTTGTTTCGATCATACCTCTACAAAATTCTGTCATACGGCGTTCATTTACGAATGTTTCATATACTATGCTTATACCCAGGGCTGGGCAAAATCATTGAACAAAATCACCGAAAATTCGCTTTAAAAATCCCAAAATCAAAATTACTTACTTTTTGCCGTCAAAATCAAATCATGAAATCAAAATCAATTTTATTTTTTTATTTTAAATCGTGATTTTGAAATCAAATCGTGATTTAAAATCGTCAAATTTAGCTGAAAATCGTGATTTTCAAGTTAGATTCACAAAATCAAAGTCAAAATCAGGTCATTTCTTCAAAATCAAAATCAAAAAATCAAAATGCTCAAGATTACAAAGATCATGATTTTAAAATCATAGATTTTCAAAATCAAAAGATTTTTCCCAGCCCTGCTTATATCGTATTTACATAGCTGATGGTATTAACGTAACATGAATTTGTTCAAATTAAGAGTTTCGATTCTTTTGATGTTTTGGGTTCAAAATACAGTGGAATGTGAATTCAAATGCATTAGATTAGCAGCTACGGTTTCTTTGATTCTGGAATCTACAAATTAACATTGATGTTTTTTATACCAAGTTAACATGATGGCTTTGCACTGTGAGCTGTGAGCTAAAAATGTTATGCATCTGTGTATGTGTGTACAGTATACATATTGTGTTTTGTGTTGAAGTTGAACTAAAGAGGATGTGCGTCATTTAATTTTCTAAACTTACTGCACAACACAATTCATGACAATCGCCATCTGTATCAATATAATCTGCCCTTTCCTGACAATGGAACTGGCCGAAATCTGGATTGACATTGAGTTCAGTTCAGGTTCAGCTATGTTCCAGCTCAACATAGGCGTGTGAACACGGAGCAACAAGTGCATACTTTTTCCCCAATTTCTTTGGATGTGATTTAACGGGGCAATAGATTAGATGCAAATGGCATCATACATACTAAGTACTTATAGAGTATAACTAATACTAGGATTCTTATGCAAAAGCATATTTTTAGGGTGCTGGGTATACACAGTAGTTTGTTCAACTTACGATTTCGACGATTCAAATCGACCTGGCTCCAATAGCCAAATTTTATGTGGTATTTTTTTGATATACGAGTTTTTAGTTCAAAATTGAAAATTTTGATATGTTTCTAATTATGAATTTTCGGTTTAAAGTTTTTTCAAGTTTGTTGTTCTCGGTATTTCGTTTTCAAGTTTTCAAAATTTTCGCGGTTTGGCATTTAGTTGATGTTCCCAAAGGAAATCTTGCATTTTTACAACTTTTCTAGATGAACTTTCCAACCGGCATTTACATTTTTGAAATTCAAATGGCCTTTTTTTGCATAAAAACTGTTTAATGTTGTATGCTTTAGTGCATATTTCGACATGCATGCTGCAAATTTTAATGCATATTTGGACTCTTTTCTAAGTGAAAGTGAAAATTAGCAAAAGGTTCTAGACATAACCCATTTTTACTGCCATTTTGTCAATTTCACGTTGTTTCTTAACTATTTTACGTATTTTTTATTTATCTCTAGTGAAAGGATGAATTCAGGTAAGGATTCCACTCTACGCATGTTTAATGCCGTTAGGATCACGCTACACGGCATCAAGTATATGGCAAGCTTTTATTTCCTATTTCCACGCTCTTTCCGAGTGCGGGCTAAAAGAGTTTGTCATGTACTGGACGCAGTGTAGTGTGATCCTAACGGCATGAAACATGCGTAGAGTGGAATCCTTTACCTGAATTTATCCATTGACACAAATAAGATTTGATACATGGCAAATTGCAACCCGATATGGAATTCCATGTGCGTACATTAGAGCAGAGCAAAGGTGTTGATAGGATATGGAAATATCCGATTTCCGCAATAATGATTTGCAGATTCCGCGTTGCAGAATACATGAGTACAATTTCAACATCCACCATCGTCTCGTTTTTCAAAACGGCAAACAAAATCCTCTGACACCAATACTTTTACCTTCATTATGCTTAATTGTGTAACAAAACCTGTGCCAGGCAGGTTTCAACAATTAGTTTTTGAAAAAGTTTAGCCAAAATGATGGAAAAATACTCCATTTTAAATGATTTTTTCGGTTCTACTTGTGCGCGAAAAAAAACATTGTTCTTACAAAAAGCTGGGCCTCAGTTGTCGCATTTTCGTCGATTATTGATGTCTAATTATTACAAAGGATGTCAGCTTGTTTGCTGAGAAAAATATAGTCAAGTGAAAGAAATTGAAGTAGAATACTTTATGGTGGTTCCATCTACTGATATTTAAGGTTGAATTCAGGAACAGGGAACACGTGGTAACCACCTATGGAGAAAGTTACATGGTAGCCACCCATTTCCTATGACTTCGCTACGGAAATGAGACAAAATTAAGCCTAACCTAACCAGAATGTACCCGAAAGTTCGTCAGGCGTTCTGCATAACCTAACCTAACCCAAATGACATAAAAGAATTCGCAAAATCATATGAAATGGGTGGTTACCATATAACTTTCTCCATGGGTGGATACCACGTGTTTCCTGTTCCTGAATTCAACTGATTTTAATTTGATTTATAGGAAGCATGCGTGGCGGAAAATGTGCAATTAAAATATATCTGGATTTTATATTACTCATTCGTACGAGGGTTGTTCCACTGAAAGCGGAAGTTTATTTTAAAAACTTACGTTTTCAGTGGAACAACCCTCGTATTATTCATTCTTGTGAATTAAAATCGAAAACTTCACATATCTCCTGAAAAAGAACTGAAAAAAAAAATACAATATGTATATGATATTTAGTTGTTAATTCAATATAATTTAAACAAATCAGATTTCTATTTTAAAAAGCAAATCCTGGTGCCAGCATACAGATTATTTTGATCGAAAATGATGCGTACGAGTCTCACGAGTACGATGAGATGGTTGCTTCAATAATTTCGACAATTTCTTGAAAAGCTGTAAAACCCAAAGAAATGACTGAGTTGTGCTAAAACTTTTACCACATTTAAAGTAATACCTAAGTTTAAGTTGTAGTGAAGCGTACAATTGGGTAAAAATATCGGCATGGACACAAATTATTGAAATTGTAGTTCAACATGGCGTATATTTTTCATCAAAAATTTAGAGATTCAACATCTTTGCCTCTGCATATTCTTCCTCAATTTTTTCCACACTTGAGCAGATATTGAACACCATGTTTCTAATAATTTCTAGTAATTTAAATAGATTTTCCAATCAAGACGGAAGAAATTTATTTTCGAAAGACTTTCAAAATTAGTGTAGTATCCCATTACGATACTTTAAAGAAGCAGTGCAGAATTCTTGAGCATTATTCGATCAAACCGTTTAAACTATGATTATTAACTGTACAGTACTTAATTCTACTCGTTCAATCTCGTTGTGACGTCGTTTTAAATACAGTGGAATGTGGAATATTGGAGTGCACTAATTGTAAAGAAAAATCCCCCAAAATTCTGGCTGTGCTGCATGCGTCAAACTCATTGCGTACGAAGTTCCAAAAAATATAATGTTTGTAAATGAGAAATGAAAGCGTTCCTTACTGATTGGAAAAACACGAAACTGAAGCAAATAAATTAAGGAAGAATTTACAATTGCGTGCTGATAAAATGTGAGGTATGACGTGACGGAAACGAACTCTCGTAATGCGAACTGCGAGGGATAATTGCATCGTTTGGATATTTGAAGTTACAACTGCACAAATGTTTGGTAAGTAGGTTCCTAAACAGTTGGCCACGTGTATGGATGTGTACATAACATAATACACACAGAATTTCATTCATCGGTCAAGAAACTGAAAAACAAAGATTTACGTCGACATAAAAAATCGGAACTACGTAAGAAGCTAAGCAAATAGGACTTTTTGAATTTACCGGATTATATGGATCATCTAAAATGCATAAATGAAAAATAATTAAATGTAATTAGGTAGTTGGAATTCCAAGACTAATTAAATAAATACAAAATTTTACAGAATTCCTGAATACATTCTGTACATAGCTTTTCTAATGCATGTTTCGAGTTTCGAGGCCGATTGATGTCAAACGAATTAGAATTTCATTTAAAAGGATTTTGAATTTTGAAATTTGGTGGCTAAACCTGAAATGACACTCGTATCGACCTCTATTATGTGGAAGCATTAATGCCATTCATTGGAGGCGTCACTTAGCAACAATAACCTCGTCGTACCTGATAAGTAGCCTTCGTGAAAATAAAACGAAAGACAATTAAATCAGGCATCCAGTTTCCGCTCAATTTCGCCGTTTCACAGGAAATGGCTCCAAGTAAATGGAGCAAGCTCCGTATCCGTACTAATTCAGTTTTCCCAAGCTACTTCCGCACTTATCACGCATAACAAGTTAGGAGTGAGTGAGGGTATCTGTATTCTCGACTTACCGAATAAAATGGCATCAATACTTTTAAATAATTATTTTGGGCACCTGGACAATTTTGTTTTTAATGTGGTTTTTAATTTTGATTTTTAAACAAACTCTCAAAATTCAAAATACGCACTTCTGATTCTGAAAGTCGAAAACAACACACAATTTTGAGAATGCGCATATATGGTTGATTTGATTTATTGAATTTATCAATAATTTCGCATCATCCAGCTCCACAACATTTTCATTAGAAACCGAACATGAAGCCAAACGCAGAGAAAATGACTCTAAATTTAAGAAATTACTTGCGCTTCACGCAAAAGATCAGCCTTTCAGTCCATATGAGTTCATTATTTTACTGATTTCGATAAAAATGTTCAAGTTTTCAATTTTTAAAATTTCGCGAAGTCACCTGACTTTTAATATTCGCTCCCTTTTTTGACCAATTTCTAGAATCGCCACGAAATTCACAGAGTTCGGTTAATTATGTGAATATCAGTAGAGACAGATTTTGACCTAATATATTAAAATTCATTTCTTTTCGATTTTGCATATTAATTTAAACGACACAGGTTCACAGACTACTATACTCTACCACACTTCCCAAACGAACAGTTAAAAACACCAATCCTATTATGTATGTTTTGTATTTTTTTTAAATGCTTGTATCTTTAACAAATGTAACTGTTCATGTCTCACTCAATGTAGGAAGCTAGAAGCTAGCATGGCATATGAAATGCATGCAATAAACTTGTGTCGACCAACAGATAAAAATTGCCCAAACTAAATCTGGGGCTGCTTTCACTCGACGGCTTTCACTTCAGCTCGATGAATTTTATAATTTTTATCTGAGTTCAAGTGCTAGCCAAAATTCATTGAACTCAATATAAGAGAAAGTAGCCCCATTTCTTGGCTCCAAATAAAACAAAAACTTTCGGTCTACGGACAAAAGACAAAACTGGACACAAAAAGTTAAAAAAAAAAAAAAACTTTCTGTGAATTTACAAAAAAGAAATTGTTAAATTCTTCGACTAAGCTTAAGATTTTTCGACCATCTTAATGTAGGTGCGGAGAACACATGCGGCCTCTCGAATTCGAATATTTGCACTAAATCCCTGGAGAACAGCCCGAAGGCATTTATGAGAATTCTCACGGTACTCTGAATGTATCTTCATCCTTTCAAAGTGGCTTCTTGCGTTTATTTGTTACCTCCCAATTCATTTCACTCAACATTAATTGTCAATTGTAATGAAATGCATAGCCTCAAGGAAAGACTTGTATGCACTAAAAATGCAACAAAAACAGTTCCTATACAGAAATACATATTTTAATTTAAAAAAATAAATGTCTGCTGAAAATTCCAGTTAAAAAACTTGAAAAAATTCAAGAATTCTTATTAACATCAAACTACGAATGCAGCATTTGGAATTTTTCAAACATGATAATGAAAAAAACGAAAAATCTGCATACAAATTAGGAACAAAAACGAATAAAAGTAGAAGCATTGCCGTCAACATCTCTCAAAATATGCAGTTTAATGTGCAAAAATATATGCTCCAAAACTCCAAAATATGCACAAAAATTATAAATATATAATAGAATACAAATATGCACTAAAGCCTTAAAATATGCAAATTTATGCAGTAGGTATATTAGTTGGCTATTGGAGGCAGGTCGATGTGAAGCGTAGAGATCTTATCATAAAATGTTTGTGGCGTGCCCCCGCAAAATACGTTTTTGCATAAGAATCCGAATACCATAACTCAGCTGAATGATGAGCATATTAGCTAAATAATGAATCTTTTAATATTTTAAGGTAACAGTGGACTGTCTGTCTGTACACATAAAATACCCAACTTGTCTTTAAGCATTTTGCCAAAACCCGAGCGTCATTTCCTTCTCTTGATCAAGAGCACGCTATTGGAGCATAATACGTCACCATGCATTCTGAACCTTTTAACCCCAAGCCAAAGTCATTATTCCTCCAACAACAGGCCCATTTCTCCTTCCCTCTCTCTTATCTTGTTTCAGAGAAGAAATGAACTCAAATCATTATAAATTATAATCATCTAGGATTCCATTATACTTCTTTTTCGCATGAAAATAATAACCTCCCTTTGTATGCTCCACTTTTCGGTGCCAAAGCCTGTTCTCCAAATAAATGAGCCCAAAACGTCAGAACTCCCGGACCGCCCGCTCGGATCTCAAGACGTGCACTAAAGTAATTATAGAACCTAACTCCTTAATTCTACTTCCTAATAGGAAACTACAAATCTTCCTTACTCGGACCAACTTCCACTGAGTCTTCATTAATATCTGAGGAAATGGAAGGCGGGTCTTCACAGCTCGGACTGCTACTGCTCGGTACACGAACCACTTCCCCGTCACTCATACTTCCCAGCTCAGCCCAGTAGTCATGTACTCGTATCTCATGTGAAGAATGTAGATCCGAAACACGCCACACACACACACACCACAACACCCGCCTTCACTCTCCGCGCCCACCCAATCCTTGGAACAATAAAAACCCAAACTGTCAAACGGAGCGTCTATAGCGTCTTCTCCCCAAATTTCCAAATCCGAAATGAAAGTTCTCAACTTCTGGACACACGACACTGTCACACCCGCCTTCTGCCTCACCCCAATGATCTCTCACTAATACTCAACTGAGGGAATGGGCTGAGAAGAGAACTGAAGAGGCATGCCCATATCATTGTTTCCAAATCCTCTAAATTGAACACGTGAATTGTGGGGAAAGGTAAACAGGAAAAAAAAAGTGTATTGTATGACTTAAAGTTGTGGAGTGATGGGACGTGCGTGTAGAGTTTCCAAATCTTCCAACTAAAAGGCTTCCCAAGCATTGAATGCTGGCATGGGAATACTCCTGGGTATGACCCAAAGTGGGATGAGAAGAAGATGAAAAACAAAAGGGCAGTTATTAGGGCGTATTAGAGCGGGGCAAGGGATAGAGTCATATTAAATGACTGTTAAAATGTTCTTCCGCTAAGGACATGCCAGGCCAGACCAGGGTATATCAAATGAACGAGTATCGGATGGACCAATCGGGAGATTTGATGTTGAGTCCATGGAGGGGTCAAGTTAAGGTCAGAGATGAGGAATATTTTATTGGGTGTTCGACTGCCGCATGGGGTGAGGTCGGAGTCTGACTGAGCTGGATCCTCATTCCTCATGGTCTGTGAAAGAATTAGGACCAATGTGAAAGCGGATATATACATTTTTGTCGTATTGAAGACGAAGAGATGAGGACAAAAGGTGGATGGAGAGAGGAGGCTGGGTTCAGTCTCTCCATAGGATCTTTTGGGCCTGCCAGCAGCTTCTCAAAATGTGTCTATTTTGAATAGAGCTGAGCCAAGCTTCTATTCTCTAATAACCCGTTCGTAAAGGACGCTTCCGCTTCTCCTCTACCAAATTCCCATCATCCACTACTGAACACACCCATTCAATCCGTACACAGCCCCACTTCTAAACCCAATAATCAGCATTCCCCAATTTCCCTCCAACATAACCAACCTTCTGCGAACATATGTTCCAACTTCTGCACAAGGAATTGCTATTGTCAGGTGTACTTTTTTACTGGTTATAAGCAAGGATTGGGTTTTAGGAAAATAAACATTTTTGAAATGCTTCCAGTAAAAAACCGCGGCTTAAAAAAGAGCCGCACCAAAACCACGGAGCTGGACAAAATCATTGTAAATTGATTTTCAAAATCATTGACCAAAATCATCGAAAATTCGCCTTCAAAATTTCAAAATCAAAATCAATCACTTTTCACCGTCAAGATCAAATCATCAAATCAAAATCATCAACATTTTTTATTTTGAATCGTAATTTTTAAATCAAATCGTGATTTAAAGTCGCCAATTTAACTGAAAAACGTAATTTTCCAGATCAAAATAGATACTTCTACAAAATCAAAATACAAAATCAGTCATTTCTTCAAAATCAAAATCCGAAAATCAAAATCCTTAAGATTACCAAAATAATGATTTTGAAATCATCGATTTTCAAAATCGAATGATTTTGCCCACCCCTGCAAAATCAGCGACGCTTTATAACCTAACCTAACCTAAATCAACCAAATTGGTGTTACGGTTTTTGGTGTCACTGTTTTTCAAGCCGCGTCTTTTTCCTTCTATGTTTTGGATAAGATAAGACAAGCTCCAAACTTTAATTTTGGTACCTCAAAATTTAACCAACTTTGACCGCCATCACTTTTGACCGTCATGATACCGATGCTGTTCAAAGGAAAGGCGTAATCACGATTTGCCAATTTTAGAATACATATTTCCGATGTCTACAAAAGAGTTTTACAACATTCTGTGCTGGCCGAGTTGCACCGATGATCGTAAACTGAAATTTTGGAAGACGGAAGGGTGAGTGGTAGTATGGGGTGATTCACCCTATTCCTCCCCCTGAAATCACAAACCGGAAGTGAAACTCAAATAACTTTCGATTCCAAAACACTGTCTGAATGAATTTACAGTATCAATATCTCTGATCTGATAAATGATACCTGGTAAGTAGGAAATTCGACAAGTTACTGCCAAAGTTAAATTGAACTGCATTTAATTATATGCTCATTATTACAGGCATAGCCTGTATATGTATTCGTTTTGTGTGATGTAGTAGTAGTAGTAGTAGTAGTAGCAGTAGTCGGATGTGCCTTTTATAAAATTCTATATGTAATCTGGTTCTACACGGACCATCTACTGCTTCATTTTTCCG
>JAQFXZ010000021.1:0-49253 GCA_034694025.1 Ceratophysella scotica | reverse complement strand
TGTTGTTTCCATGAGTAGCGGATGGAAGCACTGCAACTGTTTCGATCCGGTCCATGGTTATCTATAAATTCCATGATAAATGATATATCAAAGAAATTAGAATTAACTTCAAAGTCTCAATCAGAGCTCTGATTTCCTTGGATGCTACTCATCAGGTAACTCTCCGTCCTGAGTTCTCAATTTCTGAAACGCTTGATTCTGTCAAGCTTCGGTATTTGGGATGTTTTGAAGAGTGGAGCATTGGACTGGCGAGCTGAAGGTGTTGACCCCGAGATTATTTCAATAATTAAAACTATTATTTAAATTGCAATGGTACAATTGACACAATTGCAGAGGTACTTGAAACTTCGACATTCACAATGTCCAGCTGTGTGTTTGGTTCCCGCTTTCTTTTTTGGTTCTTCTCAGCATTTGTCGTCCTTGGGTTTTTGGATTTCTGTCTTTTAGATTTAGGTCTCACCGTTTCCGGTGCAGAAGTACCAAGCTCTTCGTAAATTGTAGGTAGAGTCGTCATTTGAGGAAGAGCTCAGTTTTCTAAAAGTTTCTGGTTTTTCTCAACACGGGGATATTTGTGAATTTTTTTTTCAATTTGGATAGAGCAATTTTTGCTACAGGAGCTTGATTTTTAGATATTTGACTGGCGGACTCAGAATGTGTAGGTCCACCGGCCATTTTTTGGAAGAGTCGAGTTCTCTAAAATAATAAGATTGACGTAAGTCTAAGGTAAATAGCAAAGAAAAAAACTTTTTACCAAATTGAGGAGAGATGTGATGAGGCCTTGATGGTTCAACTTTTAAATGACTTATTTCTGATTTTTAGGTTGTTTCATGGCAATGTTTCATGTATTGTTGAAATTTTCAGGCTTTAAGGAGTATTTCTGGAAAGCTCACGAGCCTCGCGTGTACAAAACAGCACTGACAAATATAACGCATTCAACTCGTCTTAACTGACAACACGTTGCAAACGTTTTGGATATACTTTTACGACTATTCTGCAGGGTCCGAAGGACTTTTCGGCTCGAAGGTACTCGTAATACATTTTCGGTCTGGTCCTGCTGTTCTGCTGGGTCCGCGTCCGACTTTTTGTTTTTGGCGCTAGTCCGAGTCGGACTTTGGCGCGAAACCTAGATTTAGTTTGGTTACGTTTAGGCCAAAAGTATATCAAAATAATTCAAATTACGTCAAAAAACGTTGCAAGCGACAAGCGACATAGCATGGAGAATGGTTTACATTGACCACGTCGAACTCATTATCAAAATAATCAACATTGATATAAAGAGCAGCTTAAAAATCTTTCGCCATTAATTTTGTGTGCTGCAAGTGCATTTGTATTTGTACTGCTTTAGCATTATATATGGATTACCTACGCCAAATCAACTTCAGAAGCTGAAGACGGAGGAGTTCACTAGTAAAGTTAAACGTCTTATGACATTTTACAGCTCTGCATTACTTGAGAAATATGATCCACTATATTTGATGACAGTAGTTTACTGAATGTTTCGCTGAATTGCTATTTGAGATACTAAAATTTAATAATGGCCAAAAGTAAGTGTTCCTCCCAAGAATTCGACCTGCTTTTCTATGCGGTGGTAAGTGATGTAAGCTTCCTGGATTGCCACGTTGTATTTAACACGATGCATTTATGAGTAAATGGGTAGTCCTAGACGCTCTTGTTTGGTTGATGGACTCGATTTGATTTTGAAGTGCTCCGTCCTTCATGATTCATTATGGAGCTACTTATGGACTTCTGATGATGGTACTCGTCTGAAGAAGAAGATGAGCCAGACGGGAGCAGATCCATTCAAAACTCTCACTCAAGTGTATCTTCTCATATTCTCATTCATTTACTTCAGATTAGAATTTCTCACTCCTTTTTAATTTGAAGCAGGAAAATGTCAGCTCAGTCCCTTTCACTTTTCTTCAGAAAGGAGACAGGAGCCTCCGGCTACGAAATCCAGCCCAACTTATCTCTAATGAAATAACCATTCACAATTTCACCACTCTCATCCCCATCATCCTCCAAAACCAAATTCAATTCTCATCTTATATTCCATAATTCGCATCAAGTCTAGTCTAGTCTAGTCAAGTCTGGCTCAACGCCTTTCAATTCCCACGTTAACTTCTTCTAAGAATGGCACTGCAGAGATTGACTTATTCTCGATGAGTTGACTACCATTTGAATTTTTCTATTTCGACCGAATTCTAAATTTGATGCACCGTGTGCACATTAAGCATTTAGCGCCGCAAATGGTAAGCATTCATTTTTCATATCATAAATTATGTTTTAAAAATTCATTGGTATTAAAAAGTACAAAATACGGAATCCTACTTTAGGCTGAGTAAAACCAAGCCCCATGCTATGTCGCCACCACCCTTGCCTCCCAGCGTTGGTGCCTATTGTTGCCTGCACGGCCACTGTCGCCTTCAATTACAATTGTAATTTTTGCCTACCATGTAATCTTATTTAATTTAACTTATGCTAACTTGGGTTAGGATTTTTAGGATATGTTTAAGCCTTAAATAAACCAAAACAATTAAAGTCTGTGGTCTTCGAAAAAACAGAACTAATGTGAAAATAGAAAGAAATGGAGGCAACGCTGGAGGCGACATATCACGGGGCTTGGTTTATTGATTCTGGTTGAAGCATACCAACGTCCAGCGCATTGAAATTCAAATAACCACTTTTTGTAAAATCACAGCACAATTTTTTTAAAAACTTAACTTTTTCAGGAAAACCAGAAAGTTACTTCAGATTACTATTTTCTGTCGTCTGATGTGACAGACAGTTGGGAGATGTACTCGATGCCATTTACGTCGTTTATAAACGTCCAAAGGGATAATATTATCTGGGATCCTTTGGGCAAATTGACTGTCAGAATCCTTGGGAAGGACGGATGACATTCTGCATAAATGATTACATAAAGACTGTCCAGTCCAGCTGTACCAGGAGAGAAGCGTGAAAAGGAAGGATGGGGAAAAGTGGAGCTGGGAGATCTGGAGGTCAACTGGAAGACATTAGTGTGGCCAAAACCGTGAGACTGGGATACACGTTGGCCCATCGTCTCTTCACGGGACATTAAGGAGAAGAAAGCTGGACCTAGAATTGTACAGGACGGGTTCCGAATAATGGCGGAGTCTTGTCTCAATCTGCACGAAGTTGTTCTTTGCCGTGATTTAAGTTGATATTTGAATTTACGCAGGGATTTTCTTTGTAAAAAATGTCCATGTGTAAACCCCGGATTTTAGTATTATCTACTGTAGCTTCCAAGGCATACGCCGGAATGGGTTACGCAAAAACAGACAACATTGAAACCACAAAAATGTGTTTTGCTCTTGTTGCACGTTTTAGTGTTGCGGTTTGAGTTTGATGATGCTGGTTTTAGGTTGCTGTTTTAAGCTACTATGGTGTAATGTGTATGTAAATGGCGTGGCTATATAGTGACTCCTTAGTTTTAGTGTTTGGTTAATATGATGCGCTCCTTATTCTGCGCTATTTATGTTGATGTTTTGATTTGACGCTTTTATACTGCTGGTTTTAGTGCTGCTGCCTTTAAGTAGCGGTATTCAATGCTGTGGCTTCTATTGTTGTGGTTTAAGCTGCGGAGTTTAAGTTGCAACTTTATGTTGCATGTTGCGATTTTATGTTGCTGCTTTTAGTTTTGTGCGTTTTATGATTCGATTCTTATGTTGCGGCATCTACTGCAAAGGTTTCTGTTGTTGTGGTTTACAGCTGCACTATATTGTTGCCATTTTTAATAGTGCGGTTTTATATTGCTGCTTTTAGTCTTGGGGGCTTTATGATGCGATTTCTAAGTTCTTTTGGCATATTCGAGATTTGGCTTTCCTTGTAATGCCAATTAGATTAGAATTGTTCCTTCCCACTCACCCTGTACAGTTGAATCTGTTCTAGGAAGGATTGCTGAGACGGAAATAGATCCATTTTCTTGTGACCAGAGCGAGAAGCGCCAGTCCCGGCCCTGATCCCTTGTAGCGGAGTTGTGAAGAAAGGCTGGGAAAAAGAGGGACTCGACGGGGAGAAAAGGTTTAAGAATGAGCCGGTCATAAATCATGAGTCATGGTAGACGGAGGAGGCAGAAGGAAGCACCTCTCCCGAAGGACTCTGCTCAAACTGTTGGCGACAATCCGAAACCAATTTCAGCTCTGGTCCTGACCCCCGACGAACATCTGCTATTTTAATCTTACGACTTTCCCTCTCCCGCCGTACTTAGCCAACATCATTCTTCACCTTCACGGTTTTAGAGAAAACGGAGGGAAAATTGAACATCTCAGTGTCTCACTTTACGCTCATCCTCAGCAACGTCCTGTCGCTTCTCGCTTAGCATGAATTACATCATTAGTGCTTATAGAATGGGAGACAGGGAAAAGGTTTTTCCATTACAGCCTCAACTCTCCCGACGCACCTTCGACGCCCATTATGGAACTGAAGAGGCTATAACTTCTCTATTCTTACGAACCATGTATCTCCTAGATCCTTCATCGCTGATATCAAAAATGGCAGGGAAGAATTACTCAGCACAATAGAGACCATCTGCACACAGTGCACTGGCAAGCACAGCTTTCTCCCACTTTCTCTTTATGATACGTTGAAACTGTGAGGTGAAAGCACACGTGAACTGGAAATTCTTGCTGACTATATTGATTAAGATTTTCTTGAAATTTTAAGTCTTGTCTAGGAATTTTGTACATAGGTATACAATGGAGCTAGAATGGATAATTTGCCCTTTTACATAACAGCCAGCTAATATGGAAAACTAATTCTAAAGAACTTTCAATACCGCTTGGAAATGTGCTTCTATAATTTTTGTTTTTTAGCTGATCTTACTCAGAATTTTACGCTCTCTCCAATGGTATAATTTTTAATTCAGTCAAAAGAAAAACACATGACTAAGCATGAATTGGCTTTTCTGGACCTTTGTTTGTTGATCTAATGTGTTTAGGTGTGTATCTGAACGAATTGCGCCATTGGAAAGAGCGTAAATTTCTGATTAAGATCAACTAACCACAAAAATCGGATAGGCATATTTGCAAGCGGTAATGAGCGCTCTTTGGAATTAATTTTCCATATTTGCCTGCTATTATGTAAAATGGCCAATTATCCAGTCTAGCTCCGGCACATAACGGGATTCTAAACAATTTCATTAAATATAGTTTATCCTTGTACCGTCCGGAACGTTAGAACGCTTCCAGGGAAAAACACGACACAAGAATCGCGAAATAAAAAACTTAAACTAACCTAACCTAAACTCATGTATCTAGTTTCGCGGCCTCTAGTTAACAGGACTTTTCTTGTTGAGGTTTTTGCCAGATACGTGTCAAAATGCGCGATCAATTTTGATGTGTACCTTTAAGTTCCATTCAAAGCATCATGACCTTCTTCAAAGTCGGCTGACATATTGATTCAAAAATTTATGGCCAATTAATATATGTATTTTTAATTCATCAAAAAATTGATGCCGATGGATATTGAAACATTATATTCCGAGACATACAACTTCCTTTTTCTTACATGTGTCAATGTGTCAATGATTTGAGAAATGGTGTTTAGTGAATTTGACTGCAGGCACAATTCCAAGCTGATCTACTGGCATTTTTATCAAATCTGCAATGAGTCCAAAGTGTATGAAGTGTCAGCTATAAAAATGACATAACCAAGTTTTTCAAAAAAATATTATGGGTAATTTTTTTGCTGAATTGTGTTGTTAGGGCTTCGAGCAAATACAAAACCTTGGATCAATCGATCGTTTGAATATTGTAACAATAGATTTAGTTTGCTGGAACTTCGGCTACACAGATTTTGCATTAAACTGTTTAGTCTAAAGATCCTTTGCTTTGCAGACTTGACCGTTGACCATGCAGACATATTGCATTAAATTTCCATTATTTAATTTTCTACGCCAGGCTAAGATTTTCGATCTACAAGTTAGTACGAAATAGAATTGAAATTGAATTATTCCATTATATTTATCAATGCACCAAACGAATATTTGCATCCTAGCTATCTATTTCATGTTTTGCAATGCGCTTCCTAAAGAATTTGAAACTAATGAAACCAACTGGATGCATTGGATTTAGCTCATGAGATCTGGTGTGTAGTATCAGTAGTACTTGCATATGAAATTCTAAGAAGGCCTTCGTACTATCATGGCTCGTCCAACTCGACTAATCTGAAAAATCTCCCAAAGTCATAATATTATCATTCCCAACACTTCCTTGTAGTTTACAACCGAGTCCTGAAGATTAATTTCCTAGATACGCACTACAATGGGTCTGAGACAACTTCTCCGAGCCCTCATGCATACACAAAGTAAAGTAATGGGCATTACTTTATTTTACTTTCTACACAAATACCATGGAAGACAAGTTCTCTCTCCGCCTTCCCCACATAAACATACAGTAGTAGTACTTGCTATTCAAAGTCAAACAAAATGTAAAGCACAGACATACATTTCTTACTTCTAAACCAAAAACTTTAGCAAAAGGATAAACGATGTGAGATGATATTCATAAAAAAAACGTAAATGGTTCTGCTTTTTTACTACTACACTTTTTTATCGTTTTCTTCTCTTTCTAACTACTTACACTATTTTAGTTTCTCAAGCATAAAATAACTATTCGGGAGGAGAAAGGGAAAGCGGAAATGAAGGAACATATCAACATGAGAGAAGGAGCAAGTGGTTGTTGAATGAGAGGATAACATTTAAATAGATTGGCTGTGTCAGCGGAATGAAATCATAAGCTGTCATCTGATGCGTACTTTGGCCCAATGTAGCAGCTGGATCAGCATGACAATTGACATGGAGAAAGTCAAGTTAGAACTAGAAGGAATTGGATCGGGCCCGTGGGCGTGGACCGTCAACAATTTCCACAATATCCGATGATACCATATCTGGGTCCTGTAAATTAGTAGAATTTATATTAGAAGCTATCAATCCTGCGAACCACCAATTAAATTTTCACTCTAAACTGAACAAGGTAAAGCTGCGTCTTTCTTCACGAATGATCTGCATCTTTGTGTTGTGGTTTAGAATTAAATTGAATCCAAAAGAATCAGAAAATGTCGACGGAAAGTATGATCTTGATGAGCCAATTTTCTTGGCTGAGGAAATACGGCAAGTCCTGTTCAAATTGGAGCCAATGGACCCACTTCCCGCATTGCAAATCGCACAAAGACGTGCATTCACAGGTTTCATTATTTAACCTGGCTCGGGTTGATTTCTCTGGCATTCAACTCCATCCCACAGCATAGATGGGCAAAGTTAATGCACTCGCACTTGCCTTCGTGAAGGCTAAAACCCGCTAAGGCCGTCAGCCTTCAGCCTTCAACCTTCACTACACTTGGCAGCAAGCCATCGCGCCTTAGCGATATGAGTAGATTTTTTTTAACAATTGAGAGCTGCCTTCGCACTCGCCTTTGCCTTCGCGTAATTTTTATTTTTCAAGAAATATCGTGAGTGCGAGTGCTGTTTGCCCATCTATGTCCCACAGCATATACAAAGGGTTCCAGAAATACAGGCTAGAGTGAAAACAAAAACAAGCGGTCCAGATTTCAAACGACTTGAAAGAGCCTCCTCAGTTTTATCATGTGAAGTGACAAGTAAAATGTCACGTGTTTCATTCACGGTTTTGCTACTGTTGTACTATTTCCTTAAGAACTTGAATTTTCCACATTTGTACCAGCGAGCGAACGACTAGGTACTTTCTCTGCACAAATTTCTCAAAGACACAACATAGGAGCTTCCATGTCAAAAGAGCCAAGAAAATATAATGTCTGCAACGACCCGAATTGACCTAAATGGCGATTTCTGCTAGCACAACCTAACATAACCTAAACTAATCTAACCTTTCGGGCGTTTCTTTAATTATTTTTTGTTTGAGTCCTTTTTTGTCTTGTCTTGGCTCTTTTGAGGTGCTTTGACATAGCAATAGCGAATCCGAGAAGAGACACGTGAAATCGTTAAGTTCACAAATCAGAGGGATATCTCTCAAAAAGCAAGAAAGCTGGACCGATGATTTTGGTCTTCAGTGTATAGCTACATAGCTGAAGGCTAGGCTCCAAATATTTATACAATATTAATTATTTTGTACTTACGAAGAACCATTCGGACTTTTCGATGAGGATGTCGTGTGCCACAAACAGGCACTCGTCAACACATTTACTAAACTTCTCCATCATTTTCTTCACCTGAACCTCTCTCAGTTCTAGGAGGTATTTTACTTGTAGACTACCAAACACCATGAATTTCTTCGAGGGAATGGGTCGCCGAATCCATTTGGAGAAGTTGAGCAAGATCCGTTTCTCATAAACGCGCAAGTAGCAAATGTTGTCGGCCGGCACCTCAAGGTGATAGAACTCAATGCAATCTGAGAGAGAATTTCGTTGCATTTTGCATTTGCCGGTTGTATTCTTGATAATAATGACGTCTGCAACCTGTGCGGAACGATTCAAAAATAGGGATTTACAGGTGGATCAAGTATTTTGAATTTGGAAGAACCAACATTCCAGCCCAATGAATCTAGCGCCCTAACCAAATATAGGAGCTTGGAAACTTTTTCAGACTTTTGAATGGATAGAGAGAAAACTGAAAGTAAAGATTATGGAACAGGCTGTAACCTCCGGCTGTAGCCGCCCATTGTAACCTCCCAAACTTTTACAAACCTAACCTGGCCAGAATTTACCAACGCGCGTTTCCGGAATAACCTAACCTAACCTAACCTAAATGATCAAAAAGCATACAATAAGCCAAAGTCGCTCTAAAATATGTACTTTATCGGCGATTACAAGGGGCGGTTACAACCGGAGGTTACAACCTTTTTCATAATATTTACTTCAACCAAAGAATCCTAAAACCCCCTCAATGGACTATAAAATTTGACAATGCCAATCCAAACTCTGAAAAACATTCACTCGAGATTTTAAACAGAACTCAAGTATTGGATTGCATCAGATTACAAATCCGGCTTACTTGTGTGTCAAATACATTGCGAAGCACAATATTTTGAGAGTTCATCAAAAAATCCGAAGCCGGGCGGCAGTCGTGGAAGACTTTGATGAGATCCCGATTGGAGAAAATCTCGTTTCCCAATATTTCCCACGGATTGTGGTGCTGGTCCTCCAACCCTTTGACGTCTACTTGAAATATCTTCGTTTCCGTAGCAAAAAGAGCCCAGTGGACCTCCCCAATTCGGCTCACCCACCATCCCCCCAGAAGAACGCCTACGGCCTTCTGCATCTTAATTTCAGCAACCTGTAATATCCCATAATCGTGGATTGAAATAGGGCGAGGAAGCTCTTTTTCTACAATTTGGGCTCAAATAATAGAATTGATTACCATTTTCTTAAACTCCAAGTAGTAGTGAATGAGAAAAACTCCTTCCTCACGACGCTGACCATAGGTCACAGGCGGGGTCTCCAGCTCATCCTCTTCGTCAATTCGCTTCAAAGTGCAGGGAACGCGAATTCTAGTAAGTTGAGCTAAATGGGATATTTTAAGCATGGAAGCATATTTTAATCAAAACATCGGTATACGGGGGCTCGCGGCCCATCATTCGCGGCCAATCTTTCGCTGCCGCCGGAGGAAAATCGCGGCCCTAGGAAAATACCGGCCCACAAGCATATCGCAATCGTTTACATAAAACACCACGAAGTTTCAACGTAGTACTTTCTTTCTACTACTATTGTAAGTACAAGTACGATAGTACGATAGTCAAGTAAGATATTAACCTTCCCGAATCGTATAAAAAAACCAAAGCTGGAGCTAATTTTCTGTTTTTTGATTTGGCTGATACCTCAAGAATTTTAATATTCACTTCTCAAGCTCTGTTCATCATACATGTTTTTGGGACGGTTTCCACAATAGTTTTTCAACAACGCTCGGATCAGCTCGTCCCACAAACTACAAATTAATTGATGCATTGAAGGAGCAGCAAGCTCTTACTGAACTCAGCCTCAACCAGTTTGTAGCTAGTAATGTCCCTGTGCCTTTAAAAAATACAAAGAAGCTGCTCAAGAGTTAAAGAAAATTGTACAAGAATATGGTGTCGGTGAATTCTTCCATATGGAAATGGAATACCTACGACGTATTGCCTACCGTGGATTAGAGCTTGTGCTGAAAACAGCACAAGAACTAGCATATTCAAAACTCCGTTCTTTACATTTATGTAAGGATATACATTCAGACCGATATTTTGCTAGGGCTGCGATTTTCCTAAGGCCGCGATTTTCCGCCGGGCCGCTATTTTCCTAGTGCCGCGATTTTCCTAGGGCCGCGAATAATGGGCCGCGAATGATGGGCCGTTAATGATGGGCCGCAATTTTCCGCAAATCAAAACATCGTGCAACTATAAGCCCTATTCTATGGGTTCAACAGTATTTCTGAAATGCGAAGTGGAAGACAGACTACATCTAAAGAATTGCTTGAATTGTCACAGAAATGAATTTTTTTAAGTTAATAGTTACTGGATCGGCCAATGCTTACTTACACGTAATCTTAGACTAAAATAGGCGGTTTCGGTCAAATAAGTAGTTCAACTTTGAAATCAGAATTTCAATTACAATATTGTGATCCTGGCGCTCTCCAGGTGAACGCAATTTTTAAAATTTAATTTAATGAATTTAAAATTCGGCTTTTGAATTATGGCAGACTGGAAGTCAATACGCATTGATATAGTACTACTAGCCGGTTCGTCGGCTCCGCCTCCTGCTACACATACGATTTTAGAAATAACAAAAGATTACATCCAGTCAAAATACAATAAATAAAGTATGCATTTTGTGTTACGAATTAGGGAGGCGAGTACTGAAGTAAAGAATTCTTGGTGCCACCGTCAGTTGTTGACGAATTTGTTTATTTTTAGGTTGCTAGGCCGTTTCTGGCGAGCCGCATAAAAATGTTTGGTTACCCATTTGAGTATGACCGGTGACTCCACTGACCCCAAGTTGGAACTTGTCCTTACTTGCGGGTCAAAGAGCTTATGTTGAAAATTTCAGGTCAATCGGTTAAGTATTAGTCGAGTCATCGTGTTCACAGACAAAACAAAATGTGCGCGGCTATTTGATAAAGGTTTAGATCATTTTTTGGTACTTAAACCACAAATGCGAGTGAATATTTTTGAATTTTCTCCTAGGCTATGAATGTGGTGTAATAGATCATGTTTGCCATCAAATGTCATGGACTAAAACATGCTTTTCCAGTTTGACATCAATTTTTAAATCCAATATGATCAAATTAAAGCAAGTAAAGTAATTTACAATTACCTCGCGAAGGAGACGCAACCGTGGACACTTCAAACCCAAACCTACGGCGATGGCCATTGCTAGCTGCCATTCCGAATGCTAGTGAACTTTAGGGGTAAATGTGGAACAAAACTGTAAACAGAGGTAAACCGACGCGAAAGGAAAACTAAATGGAGCTGATCGTGTTGTGTAATACAATATGACAAATATAAATATGCTAGTTCATATCAGACACAAATTGGTTTGTTGTTTCTCGAGAGCTGTCAACGAACAAACTGTTTGGTAATGATCAAGGATCGTCGAACGTGATTCACTTCTGATTTTGTCAAATCATATTGGAAGGCTCAATGAAGACTATGCCTATTTATAATTTCTTCCAAACGACTTTGAGACGCGACACTTTTGCCACAAGTGTGCATTGTATGTCTGGCGGCTTCTGCAAATCTGGTAATATGATACTTGCTTTCCCACGATTGAGTAGCATTCCAAGCTCCTCTGCTGTCCCATTAATTTTTATTACAAACAAGCACTAAGTTGAATTCAATGGCTAATCATACCAGGCCAGGTATTGGAATTCTTGAACTTAGTCATAAGTCCGAAGAAATGTGGTGATCGAATTGCACTGAAACAATGACCGGAATTTTCAGGTGAAATGAATGAATGGCTTGAAGCCTTAGCTGTTCTAATTATATTCGAATTCCAAATATGGTGATACAAATGCTAATTAACCTCTCTTAGACAAAAACAGTAATCAAACACAATACTCAGGATTCAAGTATGGTTCAAATCCAAAATATTGTACTAAAAAGGGATCCTCATAATATATTCATACAGATTCGAAGGTCACTCAAAAAATGTAAGCATATGAAATGTATTTATGGGTAAATTTTGATAACTGAGACCTGCATCATACGACACATGAATGTTGGTGACAATTTGCCGTTATTACTACCACTGAGGCGGAGTATGATAATTTCTTGTTCCCACGTTCCTGGAACAGCCCATTATCATAAATCATAGCTCAAAAGTCCTGACTCATCAAAGTTTGGGCTGTAATGTTCAAGTTAAAATATACAAAAACAAACACGACGTGTTCTTTGCTCGAAGGATCACATCTAATTATGGCTCATAAATAATAAGGAAACGAGACACTGATTCTGCAAAAGAAAAACCATGTCGGTAATAAATTAAGATTTGACTGTATGAATTTTTTTTAAATGCATGATGTTGTGCCGATACGGTCCATACAACGTTTTTGTTTTGTTTTGTAAAACAAATAGTAGTTTACCCTTAGCAATATGTAAGTTTCACGTGCACCGTATATACAGTATTCATTTGCTTATTATTTGCACGGTAGCCCATTAGAAGGCTAATTTTCTAATAACAAAGATTTACTCTACTTTTCATGTTCAAATATTCCACCGGCTCCTTGAATTTAAATCTTGTAAACATAAATGAAGAAGTTGTTTCATGTCCGCAATGTGTACCTTGTGTGCGGTTTCATGTCGACATGTTTAAAACCACGATCTAGAAGATCAAAGGCGAGAAACTTAAACCACGAGGATAATGCTTAGAGATCAAACCCCACAAATCAAACCAGAACCTTAAAGCCTAATATCAAATATTAAGGAAAGTATGTAACTTAAGCTAAACTTTTCGAGGAACCTAACCTAACTTTGCACCTACTAAATTTGTCATTTCAACAATCTTTATATTTTCCCCTCCACATTTTGATATTCATTGCCCTGAGACACAGCAGGTTTTGTGCAAACAAGGGCAGTTCTACACATAGGCTCGTCCAAAGAGATTATGCAATGTTTATATGCTAGCGCTGAAGAAACGACCATAGCCTGAAATGATTTTCTGAAATTTAGCTTCAATCACCCTCAGGTTTGCTATTCAACTTCAATGAACTTATTCGACCTATAATGCGTTACCGAAAAATATGTAACAGAGGTTAAGTTGGTTAACATAAGTTTTTCAGCCAAGAGTAATCGTCAAAGTTCCAGATAAAATAGACTTGGGCGTTTTAATTAGCAAACTTGAAGTTTCCAATTCCTGTCCAAACATGTCAATATTATGTTTAGTTCATGTTAGGTTATGCTTTTGCAATATTCAATAGTTTTAAGGCACTGTTCGGACATTGGTCTTTTTTAGGCATACATTCAAATTGATTAGGCTGCATTTTCATTTTTACATTGGTCGTTTTCTGATCCCTTTACATTTATACTGTTTGAGCTGCATTTTTATTTTTATATATTTCAGCAGCTCGTGCAAGTACACATTATGTTTTCATGGTTGAATACAGGATTAGGAACACGCGGTAACCGCCCATGGAGAAATTTTCATAGTAGCCACCCGTTTCTCCTGATTTTGCTAATACTTTTTAATATTTTGGGTTAGGTTTGGTTATGCGGAACGCTAGACGGTCTTTTGCAAAAATTCTTGTTAGATTAGGTTTAATTTAGTCTCATGTCCTTATCGATGTCAGGAAAATCGGGTTTTTACCGCGTGTTACCTAATCCTGTAGTCACCGTTTTCATTATTTGAACACGTTGTGAAAGGCCAAACTTCTGAGTTGATACCCTCCTCGGCCTCTCCCTCTTGACCAATAGCTAGAGTGACTATTAGTGGTGTGGAATATTTGAAGTGACTAATTTTGACGAAGATAAAAAAATACGACTAGAATGAAATTCTTTCACCTTAAGTATCAAAATTAGAAATTGTAATTAAAATGCTAAAAATTTGCAGCCCAAGACTTAACGTGCATAATCTACGGTTAATCCGCTGATGGAGCTTCTTTGGGCACGTATTGATTTCCTGGACCTCGAGGTTTGGTGTGTGTATAAGTGGGAAAGTGCACAAAGCGGTATATTCTGTGTGGATAAATAGGAGAGGATTTATTGCGTATTGTGAAGGAATTGAGTTTAATATGTGTGGGAAAGTTGAATGGGTCTTTTTGGTAGTCACACTTGAACCCAGCATCACCTCTTCCCTCCGAATTTCCCTAACCCTAACTGCACAAAGTTTTTGGAGAAAGTCCAAAGGAGAACGGCTTGCATTAAACTCATGTCCGTGGATCTTCTCGGCTAAATCAACTCCACTGCTTACCTCCCGTCCCTGTCCATTCTCAGCATAATCTCCAGACTTCGCCTTATTAGTATTGAGGGGCAGGAGGCAGAAAATGAAGCGGAACCTCCCTTTCTCCAAATAACTCCATTGTCCCAGATCCATTCCCTACCACAGTCCGAAATCTCTCTGCAGTCTTCCTGGTACACGGTGTCTTACGGGAAAGCTTCCAACATTTAGTAAAATATTATGTTCCTTGTATTTGTAACCCATCATAGTCAGCATCTAGAAACAGGATATGATCTATACAATATTTGACAACATTATTTGTCCTGTGGCACAACCCTCTAATTCCCATCTTTTGTACGTTGTACCTTGAAAATCTAAGAGAAATAAATGAATTCAAAGAAATATACTTTTGTTGGGTTAAAGGCATTTGGCTGGATGTAGAAACGGAAGTTGGAACTAACGACGGATTTTGCCACTTAATATATTTTTAAACTTTAGTCAAATCCGAAGCCGATTTTTGTTTTCAGGGACAGATGACAGATGTGCTTAAAATTAAAAGTGGCGAGCAGCGCCCTATTTTAGATCAGGAGCCAACAGGACTCTAGCGGTAACCGTCAAGATCCTGAAAGGTTAGAATGCACTCGTTGAACTTTCTCCGTACATGGTTTGCATGACGGTACCGCATCTGACCACAGCCCGCACACGCACACCTACGAGATTTTGTTCAAATTATTAACCTTTTAAAATTTCGTTCAAGATCTAAGATTAGGCATACTGTACAACATTCGTGGTAACTCAGTGTAAAGAGAAATTTCATGAAAGAAATCCCAAAATATGGCTAGCAATCGATGTAATCCAAGCCTCCATGCAATTTCGCCTCCAGTATTGCCTCCAGCGTTGAATCCTATCTTTGCCTGCACAGCCATTGTTGCCTTCAAATACCATTGCAATTGTTGACTCTCATGGAGTGTGATTTAATTCAAGTTATGCTTTTGAGTTTGAGGCTAAATAAATCAATTTGATTGAAGTCTGCGACGTTCTGAATAACCTAAACCAAGTCCCTAATTGGAAAATTGAAAAAGCGGAAACAACGCTGGAAGCAATATGGCATGGGGTTCGGTTTACTTTAACCACAAAATCCATTTGCTTTGCATATTTTATGTAAATTGATGCCAAATTTTCCCTGGTCCACCCTGTCGTTTGAGTTGTGCCTACGTCCGTGGCTGGCTACTCCTGCATGTACTGCCACAGGAATTCCAACTACATAGTTGACTTAACCCCAAAGTGCTGGAGCGAGAGTACATAAAAAATAAGAGGGAAGAGGCTTCTGTTGCATGGGCGAGAGACGGAGGGGACATTCTTCTCCGAGATTTATGAGGCTTTCTCCTTGACCACTTTGTGAGCATGGGACGCTGGGCTGGACGAGGAGTCAGGGCAGCAGCGGCAGCACTGCCCTTGTTTACTTCCACCCCAGGCTAATGTATTATACAGGAATTTGTCACCCTCTCCCATCATGTCATCCCAGCCTCCAGTCCCAGCAAAAATGGTTGGAAGGATATTAATACAATAATTTCCAGACTTGGTCCACAATTCTCGACGTCTCGGGCCTTAGGTCTTCTCATGCTTCATATAACTCAAAAGTTTTGTTTTAGTTTCTGGGCTGTGTGCGTGGAGAGAGGCTGAGACGGAATTACATGCTGAGGTGGAGGATTAGTGTCGAATGGAAGTATAATCCATTCCCCAAACACACATTCACACACATAATTTCTTCAATCCTTCTCTCCCACATTTAATGTACTTTTAATCTTCCAGGACTTAATTTTCATTCAGAGAAATGTGTAGTGTTTGTCCAACTATATCATTTCATCCCATCTCCGCTCAATCCCGCCTTTGGAATTTGGATCCTCAATCCTCACTACCCCTTCCTTCAATGCGTCTGTAATCAAGCTTAGAATTTTAGTTTCTATGAGTATACTAGTCCTTCATGTATCAGTGCAATGTGCTCATCTGCTACTGAATTATTGATTTTTCTAAGTTGCAGAAGTGTCAATCGAAAAGTATGTTTTACTCTAGAGCCTCTGAATATCAAATTAATGTTGAATTTCGAACAGTACGTTCAGCTATGCATTTCCTGTTGGTTTGCTATGGCATCCCGTGCCTCTTCCGCAATGCTTACCAATTATGTTTATACAAAGTCAATTTTGTCCCAAGATCCGAAATTAAACGAACTTAAATTGGAGTTTAGCAGACATTGCAAGATGAACCATGCAGCGCTTCTAGCGAATGGTCAAATTCGGGCTTTGAAAAGATATATATGTTGGAGTTAGTGCATGAAATTGGCTAGATAATAGCCGCATAATATGGAAAATGAATACTAAAGAACGTTCATTGTCGCTTGCAAATAAATATACACGATTTCTGTGGTTAGCTGCTCCTATTCAGAATTTTAAACTCTTTCCTCTGGCGTAAGTTTCAATTCAAGCAGATACACCCAAGCACATTTTAATCAACATACAAGGGTCCAGACAAATCAAATTCATCACAAATCATGTGTTTAGGTTTATATGATTAAATTAAGAATTACACAATTTTAAAGAGCTTCAGATTCTGAGTAGGAGCAGTTAACTACAGAGATTGGGTATACATATTTGCAAGCGGTAATGAACGTTCTTTAGAATTCATTTTCCATAGTAGGCTACTGTTATGTCAAAGCCAATTATGCATCTATTGGTAATAGGTACACTAGCTCCAAGATATGTATATTCCTTACAGTCAGCCCTGAATTCTAAATACAGTCTAAATTTTGGTTGCGAGTCCTTCATCGGTCACTTGAGCGCAAAACAGTTGGGGAAAACTAAAAAACTTTGGTTAAGTTAGTGTAGGGCATGTTTAGGTTAGCTTAGGTTAGGTTAGTTTAGGTAGGGTTAGGTACTCGTAAAACATTGGGCATAATTTAAAAAAGAAACTGTTGGTTTTTCCTTTTGCTTTTGCCCAACTGTCCCTGTTTTAGAAACAAAAGTATTCAAGCCGCAAGAACACGTTTTTTTTTAATGCGGTCTATTTATTAAAAATTCACAATAATGAAGTGATTGCTGTGACCTTAGTTTGAGCGGGAAACTCAACCTTGCGGAGGATTGCCAGTTTGGCGAATCGGAGCCTCCGCTTGGTTTCTTCGTTGGCCATAGTTAAATACAGGCTTTCACTTTTCCATCGAGAGGCCAACGGACTGTGCGGAGCTCCAATCTTCCCGACCACTAGTTCCAGTCTACAGTGCATTAAGCTCTCCTAATATTTATTTACTATAGTTTACTTATCCCCACATCTTCCAGCAGACTCTCTTTTGGTGGGAGCAGCAGAGTCTGGAAATGGGTTTAAACGACCGGTCGTTCCCCAAAACCCAAGCTCATGAAAGCAGAGTCAACCAATGAATATTACAAAGACATTTATTCCGACCATTATATTTAGGCATATGAATTAATATATGGAGAGGCGTGTAGGCCTCGTGGTGGTGTTAATGGTTCTTTTTGTCTCTGGTCTCTTCCTGAAACCCGGACGCAACCCGGACTCGGGAACTGGAACCAGACTGCCAAGAGCTTTCCAACAATTTGAGTTTATTTGTCCGGAAAATAATAGGCTACTTTGTAGTTTCATTTATTCCAACCGGAATGTTAGCAGAAATTAGGTCCTGTGTGCAGAGCACGCACTCATCACCACTCATCCCCGAGTCCATGTCCCTTACATTAGGTTTGTGGACTCGTTCTCGTTTCATTTGTTTAAGGTGATGGAGACGGATAAAGTTATTAGCACCCCGTTTGATCTGTCCATGATCGTCAGCTGGATGTAATGTGTTCCATTTGGAATCCTAATGCGATACGGTAACTACCTTCTGCGGAAACTACTACATGTACAGACTTCAATAAACGATGGATTTGGACTGGGAGTAATTCAAAAGGGGAAGTACACCCGGGTTCATAAAGTACAGCCTCCTGCCCTCACTTTGCAGAGAAAGTGCAAGGACGGAAAAGTTACAACCATTAAATCCTTTTATCCTCACATTTGCATAGAAAAATGTGTGTGAATCTTGTCTAACTGCTCACCACTTCCCTTGGTCGTAAAATTTACTTTCCGCATTTCATATTTTGCATCAGGGCAGTAGTAGTAGTAGTAGTAGTAGTGAGCAGTGCCCGATTTACCTAAGCTTAATGGCTTTCCCAAGTACATTTTGATTCAGTTTATTTGTCGTAATATTTAACCTCTTCGCCACCAAGCATGAATATTGCTTCGCTAGTAATGCTGGACACGCATCATTGATACAAATGGAAGCTTCTATGGTGGTAGATATCATTGACGTGGAATAGAATCCTTGACATCACCGTAGAATTTGGAGTACGAGGAAATAATATAACATGAAAACTCCCGGTTCGTCCTAGCCGGTGACTTTTAGGGACCTAACCGAACCTGGTCAAAGTAAACCAAGCCCCGTGCTATGTCGCCACCAGCTTTGTCACTGTTCTCCCATGTCCATTTGTTAGACTAGGTTTTTCAGAACGCCGCAGACTAATTAACCTAACCTAACCTCAGGGCTGGGCAAAATCACCAAAAATTTGCATTCGAAATCCAAAATCCAAATCACTTTCGCCGTCAAAATCAAATCATCAATTCAAAATCAACGATATTTTTCGAGCTTAAATCGTTATTTTGAAATCAAATCGTGAATGTTGAACTTTAATCAGCTAGCATTTGGGGTCAACTGGTCTAGTCTCCCGATTAAACTTCCATTGAAAAAGTTTAGCAATACCTAACCGAATTGAATTCAATTTTGAATAGAAATTGACAAAACTTTGTCACCGAATTGTACAAAATTTAGGACTTGCAACTGCTTAAATTACAAAACAGTTGGCAGGATTTTTTGCAATTTGGAATTCCTTATTTGGTAAATTTTGCAATATCGATATCAAACAATCAGTCGTGTCATCATGAGATATCTGATATCGTAATTTACCGGTCTTATTTGTCTTGGACCTTATTAAGCCTTAGATCCTTACTTCTCAAAGCAGATTTACTCTACACTAGTTCCAAGTTTTAATATATTTCTTAATTAGACGCTGTGAGTTATAAGGTGAGAAGACTTTGGGGCTTTCATATTTGAGTCGAAATTAGTCAAGGAGTAGCTTTTTTGAATATTTTCCATCCCAGCCTAGTCTGTTTGATGTGCGTATGAGAATTTTCCCAGCTGTTGCAACTGAGACTGAGAGGATGAAGGGAGACAAAGAGCGAGAAAAAGAGATTGAGAACTTGAAAATAATGAATTGCTAATATTTGACTTCGAATGAGAGAGAACGGGGTTGAAACTAGAGACACTTCCTGAACTTCCAGCAGAATAGCAATGCTATGACGAACTCAATTTGACGCAGACTGCATTACTACAGTACAATCAGTGATCGGTTTGATCCACAAGTTGACCATTTGAAATGCAGTGTCATAGTCATAGTGCGACTTCTATTTATAAAATTAAATTCTGCTGCCTGTAAAGGAAATTGAGCAATTTGTAACATTCTTCAGTGAAAAAGTAACCAACGAATGGAGCTTGGGAATTTATCAGATTTAAGAGGCTGATGAACGATGCTTTCCAAGATTTTTTAAAAGAAAGTGCAAGAATTAGAATTACGTTGCTAGGTGGGAATAATCAAAGCAACAGCAAGAATTTGCGAAAATTGATGCTGATGTCTGTATTCAGGTTACGTTAAATTCTTTTCACAGAATATCGTTGTTTCAAAAACTATGTATGAATTCATATCAACGTTTTGCTAATTTGTGCAATATTTTTTTAAAAAATCTGGAAATTGATAATCAGCTTCAAAAAATCTGAAACAATTCAGAAACTTCTTGTCGACCGTATTTTTAATGAAGCTTATTACCAAGTATCTCGGATTTCCAGTAATACTGTGACCTAGAAAGTCGAAAAGCGTCGACAGTGTATAAATTCATTTCAGAGTATTGTAAATATATTCTGCACTGAGCATGAGCATGGCGAGAATTGTTGACTCAAATTGAGCTTTGAAAGCATAAAGAGCAACTTTTGTCTGATTCTCGTTTAGAAATAAAATGTTCTACTTTTTTGTAATGGATAAAATTCAATTTTAAACTATATACAAGAAATATAAAAAATCCACGGTGAAATTTACTCTTAAAGTATTTTTGGTTCTACGACCAAGTCATGTGGGATGACAATTTTATTTTAAGAATGTGTTTATTCGATTTGTGACTTCATTTATCCGAGATAGCTATCTGGTTGCAGACCATTACAAGGCATGACGCAATAAAAACTATTATTAAACATTTGCTTAAATGACAAAGTTGCCCTGCCAATCCCATAAATTAGAGCATTGCTCCAACATTATGTCATTTCATCATATCAAATTACACCAACAATCAGCTTTAAGATAGCATGACTCAAGTCCGTGTATTCTTAGAACAATCACTCTCAAAGTCCTGTACAGAAGGCAGCTCACGTTTCACGTACCCACACGTCTAGATTCGTGATATGTATCATGTGTCCGAAAGGAATGCTGCTCGATTACGTGGTTCGATCATTGTATACCACTACTACTGACACACTCTCCCGTCCAACAATTCTGCACAAACAAAACTGTCGGGTTGCTGAGCTGAAGTGTGCAATTACGATCAGAAGACAGACACATCCACGTTCCTGGAGCATCACGCGAAACATGATAGGCAGAGGCACTACGAAGAAGGAAGACCTACTCAGACAGTGGGAAATTAATCAAAACTACAGAGCAGAGTGTTGATACACGCAGAAGTAAAAGAAAACATGGATCTAGCATTGTGCCAATATGGCAATTAAAAGTTGTACGCCTTGGTGTACCATACATATGATCTTTGGCCCTTTAACCGAAAAACGTGATAAGTGAAAGGTTACGAATCCTGTTATCTCATCTCTCATCTCACTCTATCCTTTCCCTCGAGATACGTACTTGACTCAACCTCACTCTGAATTCATTCAATTACGTTCTGTTCCAATGGTTAAAGGGTAGGGGTAACAAAAATAGAGGGGCAATTATTTTTTCTCTCCGGACCAACATACCAAGGCATGCCTCATTTACTCATATGAAATCGGACTTTCGTTCATTAGGCGATTCATGACGCGGTATGCAAATTTTAGGCAATACAAGAAATTCCACCCTTCAATTTACCCCATACATAGGAACATTCAAGAAGGGACTTCTTTTCGGGTAAATGTGATATACTTTTTGGCAAAAACTATATTGCCAACTTCTTTACTTACCAAATTGGCAAAGGAGCGTGTCTAAAATCTTACTCTCTTGCCAATTCGATGCTTAACATCGGGAATTTTTTTTTGCCAAGTTTGGGTTTTCCGATAGGGTAGTATATAGTTTGTGAGAAGGTTTTCAAATATCGGGTTAAGGTATTATGTGGAGGTGATCCGGGACGGGGTGACGCTTAAGAAATGGGTGAAGTTGATACTCCACTGATTTAAACGATAAAATTTCCCCAATTTCTTTGAATCCTCTCAGCATTTTGCCATTTTGCCATTCTTCGCCATTTCGACAATTTGATAAGCTTGCTTTCACTTTTCACATAATTGCAATCACAAACGTCGCCCATATGGATTTTACCCATCCTCCATCATGGAGCTTACTTCTCGCCATCCAAGAAACGTCATGTTACGACCTTTAGCATCTTTTGCCCGCTTAAATCTGTTCTGTTACAAACTCGAACACAGGAATTGCACAGCTGGGAAATAGTTTGTCTTGTTGATCCCATCGTTTCGCAGTATTAGTTCTAGTAAATTGGATTTAATATTTTCAGTATGGGTGTGTGTTTGTGTGAGCTACTGAACTTGCACCAATAGTATCTGATATTTTTACTGACATTCGCGGTTTTTTATTCAAATTGACAGCAAAACGTACATAAAGATTCTGCAGCTTTTTAAGAGTATCTCATAATGGTTGAAAATTCGATAGATCATTTGCACGGAACGGGCAAATTGTAAAATTCTAAGTGGGGTGAAGGTATTTACTCCGTTAGAAAGCGGTGGCGAACTCAACATGTATTTTAATGCGGGAAAAGTTTAAAAATGACTGGTGGACTATGCCTCATCCCGAAGTTGCAAGTCAAAATGTAGAAAATGAGCTGCAGCACATAAAGACTTCATAATTAATGGAGCAAATAGCTAAAGCTGATAAAATGCTCGATTCTAAGCCGGAGTACTGACAAGCAAATATCCAAATCCAAGACATTTAAAAATTGCATATTCAGCATCTTTCGGTCAAAATGACATGTTTATCACACCCCATAGTGGCCTTGCCTTACTCCACCAACGTGACACGTGTAAACGTAAAAAGCTATGATGTAATCCATATTATTTATCTGAGCATTTCTATTTGTTTTGCAGTGTCTGAAATTAATAATATTTTTTATAGTGTACAGCCGTTCTGTTTTCTTTACTCTCACTCCAGTCGTCTAGCGTATGATTGAAGAAGTGGGATGAGGGCATGAAACAGTAAATTATGTGAGCACGGACGATCTTGAAAGGAAGAGATCGGAACAATAACAATGAAGAAAGGGAAGATGAAGAGCCTGGATACAAGAAGGGTTTTTCCTTCTTCCTCTCGGAAATATGAATAGCTGCTACTGGGAATAAATAGGTTCAAGAAGGAACGGAATGCAATTTTGATATCTTGTTCCCAGGCTCTATTATCTTCTTCCCCCGAGTCTCCATCCTCTCGTCATACTGGCCTATATTTACTGATCCTAATCCAATTCCTTCCCTCTCTCCCGCCATGTCCTGGGTCCAGTACTGCTGCTACTCAGGACAAACACTCCCAATTCTGCATAATTCAATGTAGCGGAAGCTATACACGTTGCACATGGAATAGAGCAGAAGGTATCCGTCTGTTGAGTGTTTAGAAGGAGAGCGGAAGCAGAGCTGCGAGATGAAACCACCCACCGCAACTCCGAGCTACAAGTTACAATAAAGCGGAGGTTGGAAGATTTGCTCTCCATTTTTCTCCTTTCCCTCGAGCCTTTCTCCACGTTTCCGGTTGTCATTTATTCTGGAATGCCGTTCGTCCGGATTCATGGGTCAGGAATACTAAATGTTGACTGCGAGGAATCTGTAGACAGATTGGAAGCCAATATTGCTTTTTATCCATAGCTCCGGATTTCATGAATAAAATTAAGAGTCAATTGGCCAAGATTTAGAATTTCGGGTCGATTGGGAAACACCCAGTTGAGTAAAACCGTTATGTTTTTTCAAATTTTTCGTGTAACCAAATCTAGCCTCAGTTGGTTTCAAACAGTCGAACCTAACTTAACCTGGCTTGTAACAGTTTTGGTTTTACCCAATTGGGTTTTACCCAAGAAACCGACTAGGGGATTTAGTAATCTCAAAGCGGTCAGAATTTATACTTTTGTGATTCCCTGCTGTTTTTAGTCTTCTTTGGATCTGTGGAAGCTTTCTTCACTAAATAACGAAGACATAAATGAATGATTGAAGGAAATTTAGTATACGTACAGCATCTTTCAGAAGGAACTGTTCGCATTTGTTTATTGTTTTCAAAGAGAACAAGGAAAAAATTATACTGCCTATGTTGCAATCGTGGCTGAGAAAACTTTGCAAACTGCACAAGCCATATTTAGACTTCTATGTGCACGACGTCCATAGAAGTCTAAATATGGCTTGTACGTATTGTACTTGTATAATGCCTCTTCAGTATTATTGAATATTTAATGCGGAATAAACTAGTATCAGGTGGTAGCAGACAGAATCAGTAAATATTTGAATTATTCATGTCAAACCATTGGAGTAGTATGATATAGTACTTTATAACCGACTTTAAAATCAAGCTCTTTGTAACTGTAGTTCGCGAATGTCATAGCAACGTTAACTTTTCCCATGCAATGAGTTCCGCGCAAGGAATTCTGTTGACATTAGCTACATGAGCTTCGGTCCCGTACGACGGTTCCAAGAAAAATGCTACTGGACCCACCCTACTAGGAGAGAGGAGGAAAACAACAAACAGTCCGTTTGCCCTGGTCAAGCATATCAGCCTAAAAATGAAAATGGGGAAATAAATTGAAATACATTTTCAGATTTAATAAACAAAATGCGATTGGGTAGTTGGGCACAACAAATCATATAAAAAATGCGGTTTTGTCCAACTGGTTTTGCCTATCTATTACGAATACTGAAAAGCTGGCATTGAAAAACTGTCCAAAGCAAAATTAGGCGACTAGCGACTATGAAAACCGATCTCCGGGAAGAATTGGAATGCTGAGGACCGGAGTATATTTGGAATAGTATTTCGTTTTATTCATTGCATGACAAAAACGTTTGTCGAACCGCCACTGAAGTTTCAACGATTTCATGAAATCTTCCATCGTTTCAAAAAATATTGATAAATAAGCAACAAGTTGGAATATTAACATGAAATCTTTCTCTATATACTAAAATTGAATAAACATTTGATTGAATCAAAAACATAAGCTCTTCGCTGGGTCCGAATCGACGTGATAAATATTTTTTTCAACCTTCGTATACGCTTAAGTTAGTGTGTGAAAAAATAGAAACCAAAAAACTGAGCTTGTGAATTAAGAATGATGAAGAAAAGTCTGGAATTATGTCCTGACGAAAAGAAAGCGGATTGATTTTTTTTCACATCAACAGGATTTGCCTGTTCTATAGGCAAATAGAGACGCACAATGGTTTGGACTTGGTTGATTCTGTGTAGAAACAACATTTTCTCACAATCGTGTAATCGGAAACTTATGGCGGAGGTATTTTTTGTTAGTTTGGTCGTGTGGCTGTGTGTTGAGCGGATGCTTGTTCTGGAGACGTGTGCCTACCTGGAAGAAGGTAGAAGTGGAAGCAATAGAATTAAAGAGAAAAGTATCCTGAAGAGAAAATAAGTTGTTGAGAATAAGTTTAGTTTTCCTTCTTTCCTTCTCTCCTCATCTCCGTCCATGTAATCTAATGGGATGTGATGTAATCTTGCTTCATGTTTGTCCTTTAATCGAGAAACATGCTTGTTAGGTAACTTGGTTTTATATACATATAATTCAATCCGCCAGCATATTGGATTGGCTGGGACTCAGACATCCTTTCAATCTATTCTCTACTCCCTTTGTCCCTGCCTCCTCCCATAAAAAGACTCAACTCCACGCGAATTGTACAGGGTCTCCCACCAATCTGTCCCAACGGTATGCAATTTCAATTCACAAACATTTACAAAATTACCACTCACGACTTAAACTCAATCGTATCGTGTAAATAAGCTAGACAAACTTACCTACTAGGCTATTTCACTTTATTCCTAATTAAAATGTGATTATGTTCTCTAGTCCAACCCAAAAATTCGGTTGAGTTCAGGAAGAGAGAACACGTGGTAACCACCCGTGAAGAAACTTACATGAAACCCTTGCTGCTGATTTTGCTAATGCATTTCGATATTTTGGGTTAAGCCATTCTATGCGGATCGCCCGACGAACTTTGGGGTAAATTTTGGTTAGCTTAGGTTTAAGATTGTCCCATGCCCTTAGTGAATAAAGAAAAACGGCTGGATACCATATAACTTTCTCCATGGGTGTTGGTTCCCTATTCCTATGAATTCAACCAAAATTCACTTTCTTTTTGACCAATGCCAGAGACCTCTGGTCAGATTTGATTGAAAGACACTTTTTTTAACCAACTTCAACTCACAGTTAAAACAGGTGACGTTTTAATTACAGAAAGGTTTCAATATGACTTAATACGAGGGTCATTTCAAAAGTTCGTGCGCATCTTCTCTATTGCACAACTTTTGAGCGCCAAATAAAAAAACTCCATTTTTTTCAAATATTCATTTTTAGTGTTGATGAACACTTACCACTTACTGTTTAGAAAAGGTTTGTCTTGCAATTAGAGAAATTGATGTTAGTTATACAGACTAAATTTTGCACTATAATTTAATATGAAGTTCTTCCATCAAATTTTAAAAAATATTCGTATTTAATGTAAGCCCGAGTCACATGCATGCATGCATCCTATACTATTAACATTAAATTCAGAATGCATAACAAATATTTATTTGGTTTATTTGCATCCCGAGTATCAAAATCCACCCTGCATCTGTACAGCAGGAGTTGGTGGTATAGCTGCTCCGCCAGCTCCTAGGTAACAACTAACAACATCCTACAGTTCTTAGGAACAAAAGTATACAAATACATGCGAGAAATTCTCATGTCTGGATTCTTGAATCCATGAAGACTGAGACTGTATGAACAATTTGGAGAAAAAGAAGAAAATTCCAGTTGATTCTTGGCAGCTGGGTCCATGATCCAAATCCAGCGTCTGGAAAAACTCAAAGATTTTCATTTTCTCCATTTTAATTTCACACAAGTATAGAATAAAATTAATTAAATCCTCTCTTTACCCTTCCCCATACTTTTCAATATTGACTGTCTTGTGTCCTTTCTCTTGATTCGGAGTAGAAGGAATTCCTGTAGAACTATGGATTCCGGATTTGGAATTTCGGAACTGTTCAAATAAACTGATCCTCCCTTCATCTCAGAGCAAACCTTATGCAAATCAAGGGTAAAAGTCTAACTTGCGTTGCACAAATAGATCACCAATTTTCTCCAAACCATTCTCTTCTCATAGTCGTGTGTCCATAGCTACTCGTTCTAATTGCGAAAAGAAGGGCGTGATTAAGATTTACCGTTTTTATCAAATTATTTTAAAGGGAAGTAAACTGCCCGAAACTTTCTGACCGAAATACCTTCCTACCGTATCGACGGGGCATATTAACCGAAACCATTTTGATTGCATCACACTACTGTACAATGTGTGACAACTAAATTATAATATTTTTCGTACAAGCTTTTCCACTCTCAATGTACTCTTCGTGACTTCATTGGTACGTTTATTCAATCACTGGCTACTTAAAAAAGTTAGTCCTCTTAATTTACATTGTGTGTTTTGTGATTCGTGGTGGTATTTGTATCATTTATTTTCTGAATTCTTGTTTATTTTATGCCAAACTCAGCTGGAATTTCAGCTAATACTTGCCACTTTCTTGAATCGTTTTCTTTTACATTCCATATTGTATCCTTTTTTTTATTTTTCAGAGAGTTTTTACGACATTCTAAGATGACTTGTTTTTAGAATTACTTATGCATTATTTACGTCAATTGCATTAAATTCGGTCAAATTCAGTTAAATTAGCGCTCATTCAATATTCCTCATCGGTGTCAGTCAGAAAGTTTCAGACAAAAAATTTCAGTTTGTGGTACCTGCATATGGGATTATTACGGCGGCGCTTAAAACAGGACACACCTGGCAATATTTTGGCGTCCCCGAAAGCCGTAGTTCAAATGAAGATTGAAGATGTCAATGGTCTACACAGAATATGATCAGGAACTCAAGTAAAAGGAGAAATAGAGTTTCAGGGCAATGATCACATTCACCAGTATGGGTGCAGGCTTGGGTGCAGCAGACTACTAGTTTATCATAGCTACATGCAATAACAGTTTTGGATAAATCACAAAGGAGTTCGGTTCCTTTTTGTCGAGATGAAATTCATGTTTAGTGAAAATCAAGTTTGGTAGTTTCTTTTTAAGTTCAAGGAAAGAAATCTATTTATGAGAAACCTCGTCGTTGGGCACAAAGACTTGGCTACAAAGGTCCTAGACTATAAGCCTTAACCTATTCAATTCAGAGTAAATACCTGTGTACGACGCAGAAGGAAGAAACGACGCACATTTTAAGGAGTAAGTGGGGATAAACTGATTATTTTTATGAATCGGATTATTCATGACTTTCTCCAAAGGTTTATGCGTTATTGCAAATAATAATATTAAAATCCAGTTGCCAATTGTTGTCTCTTCTATTCTTTGACACTTTATCCTTTAAAGGAACAAATGAAATGCGTTTACTGGTAACTACAACCTACAACCCTTCACTGCCGAGTCAGTGGCGATATTTTTAAAGTGCCTTAAGAACTCAAGGATTGCTATTTCGTATTTGCCTCAATTTTTGTTGCTTCTAACATCAGTGTTTTTTCTGGAATTGATTTAAACGCGCTAGACACTGGTGCATGTCTGAATTTCGTTAAATGGTAAGCAGTTTCTATGCATTGTCTTTACTTATTTTTATAAAAATGTGCCTCAGCCTCGCTGCATTGCATCATGCACGCCTTTGAGGTCAGGAATCCCAAGTCTTCTAATCCCTGAAATATAATTTTCACCGACTTAAATGAAGTGATGCAGAAGGATTGTCTGGTCTCAGACTCCCAACTTTGTTACTCTGCAAAAGGGAGAATAATTACAGTTTGGGTTCGGAATTAATTTACAATAGCTTCAAGGAGCGGAGGGATCAATGCGGATTTGAGTCTAGAGCAAAAATGCTGATTAGTTTGTAATAGAATCACTCAGTCCAACCAAAGTATATTACGTTCCTGAGTGAAAGTGAAAAGAAAACTGAAGTTCTAGTCTCAGAAGGGAAAAGGAGTATGAACTGAGGAAGAATGGGGAAAAGCCGAGCTCCCACCTATAAATAAGTAATACGCAGAGAAAGCTGATGAATCAATCAACCTTTCCTCACTTTCTCCTTTTATTCTTTCGTTTTGCTTCAGTTGATCTTCTCAGCTTTTCAAAAAATCTGAGAAGAAAGTCACAGGGACTAGAGAGGAAAACCTAATAATATGTAAAAAGACTTTTTAACATATTTTCTGTCTCTGTGCATTTTAAGGACTTCCATTATATTTGAAAATAAAAGCCTCAGAATTGGGCCATGATGGAATCTGGTGTATAATTTTTGTCTATGATGACCGCTTTAATCCCAAAATTTAAATTCTAAATTTGAGTAACCTGGAATCGGAAATCGTAATCCCAATCATTACTATCCAGTAAGTTGCATGGGGAATTGCAAACACGTAGTATGTACCGTAAACCGACAATTGGGCGGACGACAGTTGGGCGGGGAAAATTTAACTTATTTTGTAAAAAAAGCTCCTAGGTGTGTCACGTTAGGTTAGGTTATTATTGTAGGCAATTACTGTAACTTTTCTAGGTTAGGTTAGGTCCTGAAACTCCCGCAAATTTCTGTTTTATCAGTTTACCCTCGCCCAACTGTCGCCGCCCAATTGTCGCATACCCGTATGTACCCACTTTGCACCACAGACGAGGGACAAAATTGTCGCGTTCGCGAAAGCTTCACGAAGGCACGAAAGCTGAGGATTTATCCTTCAGCATTCGCTTCAGCATTCGCACTCGACTTCGAGACTCAAAAGAACAAGGTATCTCACCTTCGCAAAGGCCTTCTTGAGGGTTAAGGCTGAATGTACAAACCTGCGTACTCAATTGAAACAGTCGAGACCGACGTACACAACTATGCAATCAATCAAAACGTCAATTATGCAACCGCCAGATCGGAACTCGCCTCACTACTTTAATAATCTAAAGACACGTGTGTAGCAGTCATTACGCAATTTGACATCCATACCGAATTAGACCTGACCGGACATGGACATATTTTTGACACTCTAAGTAGCCGTCCTACCAAAGCATAACGTATAAAATGCAAAAGGATTCAACGTCGAGTCAAGCTGTCCTGGTCAAATCGCAGATCTAACATTTTGAGATGAAATTGCGAAATGCCTGTGAGTACTAAGTAGTTCACGGAGAATAGATCGGAAGGACGGACGTCAAATGATGGAAGCTCACCTTAATACGAGTGAAATTTACGTTCTAAAAGGTGCAAATTGAAGGGTCTGATTACCTTTTGGACTACATGTTACCCGTGCCTAAGAAGTTGGATTGGGAAAATTGACACTCCTCAGTGAAAACTGATCGTAGAATCACTGGGTTTTTTCTACGGATTGAAAGACAAAGCTACAATCTGTTGGTCCAGTTTCTTTTATTAGTGGTCACTTTTCAAAGCTATTAGTGCCCAAAGTTTACTGAATCCAAGCAAAAGTTTGGACACCAATAACTGGTCAGTGACTACTAATCGAAAAACTGGATCAAAAGATTATAGATTGCTCCTTTCTCAGTCCGTAACAAGAAACCCCATGACCCTACGATCAGTATTCACGGAGGAGAGTCAATTTTCTCAACCAGTGACTATTTGTATTTGTGGGAAGCTGGCCCATTATTTACCCCGAATGAGTAGGAGAAGAGAGCGAACTCCCCTTGCTAGCTTCAAATAGCCAACCCAAGTGTCAACCAAACCCTTAATCACACTGCATGTGTACACACATGGGACTAATGTAGGAGAACTAGTACCAAATGATTGTGAATAATTGTTACCGTCTGTATTGTTGTCGTGATTGTAGTCTAGAGCCTTAGATCCACCCAAAATAATACGAAAATTAGTTCGTTTTCGTTTATCTTCAATAAACTTTTTAAAAGAAAAGCAATCAAATTTGCTTTCAGGAAAAAATTTCTATTGCAGACGTCGTCTGCTGACGCTTTCGAGTAATCAAGTCAATAAATCCCTCTAGTTAATCACTTTGCGAAAACCAACTGCACGGTGAATGGTTTATATTTTGCATCGGTTCTGACAAATATTTTCCTGTTTCTGTGATAAATCAGTAACGAATCGTTCAGTTTTAGAAAAAGATTCCGGACTATCTAAATCTCTTCCAAACATTTTGTACTATTCAGAAACTTCATCCGGGTCTAAAAACCGTTTATACAGCATTGGTGGGTATGCATTCAATTTGTCATGTATTTCTGTCGGTATGTCATTGTCACATTCAATAAACATGCCCTTGTAAGCCATATAGGAAATTGTCCAATTTTCCATTTGCACTTGTAACATGAGGAATTGGTGATCTGAAACCAATTTAAAATCGGATATGGGAAGGTAATCTGACAGCGCCTTGCCATATTGACTTTTCGGGTCACCCAAAAAGGCAAAAGTAGTTATCTAATAGCAGATTCTAGCCAATTGTAGGTTGTGGGATCTTATATACATCCAATGGACACTCCCGTTTAAAGTAGTAAACAATCAAAGCAAAACATTACCAATGACAAGTACCATCCCACATCCAGGCCATATGTAGTGTAAATTAAATTTCTTAGCCGCAATAATGAATCTGCAAGTAGAGTACAATCTAACAATACATACAAGTCATACCATTTTCCCAAGTCCTGAATGCCCAATAAATTCTGCGTGATGAGCGCATTATAATAGTCGGCTTGCGCCCCCTCTTCCTGTGTCAAGTCATTCCTAAAGTACACAATGTCAGAGAGTTGAGTTTACATAAACTTGTCAACAATAGCCATTTAGCTATAAGGATACAAACCCTTGTTGACGAGGTACTCTGTAATTCGTCCCAAATGTTCAACCACTTTGCGTGTAATTCTAAAATCATGATACTTTTCCATTTCGTTAGTAAGCTTGTCCAGACCATGTCATAAACTTTGTAGTTTGTTGATTCGTGATAAATTTAATGCAAATAAACTTTTCCGTTGAAGCAGCCAATACTTCAAATTCATCAACATTTTTTTAACCGTTTCCATTATTAGTTTAGATTCGAATCCACGGAACTTATGCATAACAACAACCAGTTCCCAAAGTGGAATTCTGGCTTGCAAATTTCATCCATTTTGTGCTAATCCTCTAAACACAAATGGAGGAAAATGCGAATGGTCGCGCACCACCGAGTCTTTAAAATTTAACTGGCTGCCTACAAAAGCGGCAGCTGCTTTGATCTCAAAATTGTGGATTTGACAAGTTTCGAACGTCTTCTGGAGTCAATTCCATATGCTCTTTGGTCTGTCTTTCATTTTCCTCTAAAATTTTATCTAACTCTTTGCACAATTCAGTTAGTGTATTTACAAACTTTAACGTAATATTGTCAGTCTCTGAAGTTGCTCAATACGTACTTTTTTTTACACCTCTCCGAGCTTGTCAACGCATGCGTATGCAAAACCAACAGGCACATGTTTCTGAGTTTTTGTCATGTTACTGTCGGATTTCGCTGCATTTTCATCATCCAGTTCCACGGCATCGAGCCTATAAATAATATCGTCAGTCATAAAAAAAAGTCCTTCATATTACTTTCGAAATCAGCAACTACAATACATGGCAACATTATGTATCGTTTAAGCGCATTAAAATTTAACAACTTGTGTTGAAAATTCTGTCTTGAAAACCTCGTTTGCTACAATATTTCAAATGAACTGGATATACATACCTACTGAACGTATGCAGACAAAATCTGCAAATTTCAGTTGTAGCAGCGACATTTACGGCAACAAGAACATGCAATTTGTTTTGTTAAAGTGGTTTCCATGCTGCGTGAATAAAAACATAACGTCAATTTGTTCGCACCAAGTAACATTAAGTTTATATAATGCGCCTCCAATATGAATAATGTTTTACCTTTTTCTTTCGTTTGTGCAAATTCATGACAAGTACAGGGTGCCCCATAACCATTGTCGCTCTTTTCATTTAATATGCTGAGACATCGTTCCCAGTAATGTGATACACCAAATTGAAGACAATTTCATTGTGGATCTCATGGCGTAAAAATATTTTGCAATCGTTTGCGAGCGACTGCTGCACAGCGCTAGAAAAAAATGAAAATCTCACTTTTGCCTCCACATGCAAGGATTGCCTGTCCCTACCGCGAAGCGTTTGCTCTTCGCTTGAGTGTGAGAAATAGGCCCTTCCCTTCACCATAGTCTTGATCATTCGAAGTCAAACGTGCACTTTCATTTTCAGCTGTCAGTGAAAGTCAATTCGTTACAAAATTGGCTGGGTTATTGTTATTAGGTGACAGTGAGAATAGCCGGATTGTTGACAGAATTCGTGCTCTGGCATATCGTGACGCTAGGTATAGTGTTTTTTCTTATTTGCGCTGTGCAGCGGTCGCTTGCTAGCGATTGCTAGATATTTTTACGCCATGAGATCCATAATGAAATTGTCTTCAATTTGGTGTATCACATGACTAGGATCGAGTTCGTACTATATGAAATACAACGAACGACAATGGTTATGGGGCACCCTGTACGCACTGACCTCGTCCAGTTTATCGTGAAGGGTATAATGGAATCACTTTCTAATTACTTTGAAGTATCCTACTTGCTTACGTAAAGTTTATTAGAATTTGATTTAGTTCAGTACTCGAATTCTTATCTGAGCTAATCAGTGCATATCGCTAAAAATATTTTTATTCTTGATAGTTGCTTTAATCTAGTCTTAAATTCTGGTTCTAGGAATCAGTCAAAGAAACAATTTATTTAGACTAAAATACTATTTTGAATCCCGAATTAACCGTCCAGTAAATACCTGTCCATCAGTACTGGGACTCCTAGCCCATATGACGCTACTGATTTGGTCATGGTACTCTTAAAAGCAATGTTGAAGTGGAATATCGGATTCATGAATAATGTGCAGCTGAGGATAAGATCAGAAAGCATACCTATGCTAGGATCTTTGTTCAGATGCACTGCAGTACAAACCATACTCAATAATAGTGTTTATGAATCATTAGTTGATTTAAATATAGGGCTTGCTCTGTTGTATGAACTGCTGATGTTTCTTTAAACCAAACTTATACCCATAATAGCGTTTCGTTCCGTATTCTTTATTTGTAGAATTTGGTCAATTTTTTGTCATGTACTTCAATGCTACCGCTTTAGATCTTCTTAGATCATTCGTACGTCTTACATGAAATAATGTACACCTTCTGAGAAGATTTGTTTAGTCCATAGCTTATTTTCTTTTCATTGACTTGTTTTTTAAGGAATTGAAATTTCATGTGTATTTATCGAAATACTAAGATCCTTTACGTTAGTTGCGATTGTGAACAATTAAAAAATCATGGTAACAAACTTTTTAAATTCAAGAAAAAACGTTCGACTAAATAATATCTTGCTTAAGAAATATTCTGTAATCTTACGTTTTCTGAAAGATGCATTTGTTTTTTTAACTGCGTTGTTACGTCTTATGAAAAAACGAAGATCGCGATTGGTTTAAAGAATTGGCTCATGTCAGGTGGTATGTAGATTTTTTTGGGTTGTTGGTACGTGTATTCTGTCTGACTGTCGTTCAAGAAATCGACGACGGGATCCTTAGCATGTTTGTTTCTGCTATTGTGTCATCTTGAGTATTTATATGAGACACCAGTATTTGATCTTCCGGTAGTTCCTCGCAGCTAACGAATAACGAACCACTACCATAAAACAATAATAGCAAGCACAAAAAGAATTTTGCTCTTTTTAAGCACAAACTAGGAAGTATGACTTTATATTATTAAACTACTCTTTTAGGTATAATTGTGCGAAAAATATGCGAGTTACAGAGATTTATACAATGAGTTCGATTCTTACTTTTGGTCATTGATTAATTGAAAAGTGTGATCCTATCTCATTAGTCACTGATTTAGAAAGTATTTAATAAATAATTTTTTTTAAATTGATTTTGAGAAATTGTGTGGATTCTGTAGATTTGGACATTGCAATCGATTTTTGCAAATCACCTATGGCTTCCTCAACTGTGAACTACCAGCGGGTTGGTCCTGAGCTTCAGCATCTTTGCCTATTAAAAAAGATGGAGTTCTACTTCAATATCTACCGAATTAGGAAGTATGACTTTGTTTTAAATACAATATATTCTTATGTTTGATTTTTAGAAATATTGCGAACGCTACGGCGACAATGAAAGTGACTCTTAATTTTGTTGGACATCTCCGGCTTCTGAATATTTGATATGCTGGGTTGGTCCTGAGTGTAGAATTATTGACAAACTCGTCCATAGCGGCAAGTTCTTTGTGCTTAACCTGTAACTCCTCTCAAGGTCGAGTTTGGTGTGCGAATGGTAACTTCTATCAAAAAACAGACTGGATTCACCATGCGTTATTTTAAAACTTAAAAACTTTTTTAGAGATTAGAGTTGACTCATGTCAAGGTTACCTCTTTCATATGCTAGCGATTGGTGCTCCACTGTAGAATGTTTCATCTCCAAGCACACTCTCAGCTTTTCATCTCGTCTATTCTTGGATGGTAGGCCGTTCATGTTGACTGACATGTGACTCATGATTTCAAATGAACTACTGAACAATTGTTGCAGATGCATTTAGCTGCATTGCATGATATGAGTCATTGACAGTATTGATATTTGCTTCGTCAACAATAAAAGCCGTACTCGGGTTCCCGAATCTTGCGGGATGGTGTATATTTGCAAAGCTTCTTCGAAAATTTAATTTACGCATCTTCCCTTCAACAATTACGGAAAACCAGTAACTACGTCTTATGGAGCCAGCTTTGCGACTTGCCTTCCGCGATTATGGAAGACCAGGCGAATTTTTGATGAAGAAACTTATTTCAATTGCTTACAGAAACCTAATTTCTTTAATACATGGCCATTGCTGAACTATTCGTAAGCAAATACGGAAGGCCAGTGCGCGTTGAGTAGCTAGAAGACATTGAAAACCAGGTCTAAAACGACGATAGTGATATATAAAATAGAGATCAAGATACACAATTTTACTCAATAAATAGGTTAAAAAGAACATGTTTCACCTGGATGATTTCCCAGCAATTCTTGGTGATTTTACTGAAACTCGTTTCATACCTAGAAGCTTTCGAATTTTTCGAAGAATATCAGTTCCCACCTTAAAGTAGTCAACATTAAAAAAATTATAGCAAATATTAGAGAAATAAGTTGATTTCAGTTTTAAATCAATAGATACTCACCTGAACAAAGTGTTTACAATATCCTTATTTGAGACAGGTAGAGCCTTGGGTAGGTGTTTACACGAAGATATTTTTATTCGAGCCATGATTTCAAATGCATTGCAAATACTTGAATTATTAAAATTAAAGTGATTCCATTTTAATGGAATGCCATAATTTTTCTCGGATGAGGATTAACTGAGAATAATGAGAAACAATCGCTACTTGTTAAAATAAATAAATTCCACTCCTATCAACCGCGACTAATAGAGCACACAAAAATCGGGTAATGAGTACAAAAATTAAATTACTTCTTATAAAGTCTATTCCGAATAATAATGCTCACTAAATAAAATAAATTTATCTTGTACTTGAGTCTCATTGTAAGACAAACTTGTAGTCATTCAAGCAAGAAAGCCATGAATTCGAAAACTCTCGACTACAAACATGGAAATATATTTGAGAAAGCAAAATAAATATTTGAAGGATGTACTTTAACACGTCTAAATACTTCCTAATCGAAAACCAGGTATTTGAAAGGAAATAGCAACAGCTTCTGTATATTCTTCAAAAACACTTGTGTCTAATATATTGAAGTTATTTTTATCATTTTTAGTCTGCTACCTACCTAAGTGGGCCTGAGAACACGAGGAGCAGATTAAACGACAAGCACTATATGAAAATTTTGGAAAAGAAGCCCAAATACGAACAACATCCTGTCAAGATGTTTGGCAGTCTATGGACAAAGAGAAGGAAACAAAAAACATTGAAGTCAGCACTTAAAATTTACATGTGTTGTGTACGGTCCAGCCCATCGTGATAAACAAAAACTTTATAATAAAAAAGTCTAAGGTTGTCATTTCTTCAAAATTCAGAAGATTCGAATTATAAGTTAATATTAAATTTAACACAAGCCTAGCCGGCTTAGCCCACCGGTTCAGTTCTCTGATTCCTTTAAGTGACGCGGGGTTCAATCCTCGGCCTAGGCAACCTCACAAAGGTGGTTTTTCCATCCGGTTCCACACGCCGTCAGTGCCCAAATCGGGTGAGGTGTTAGGGCTTCCCTCATGGGGATGCAGAGATTGTACCCTGGCGGTCAAACGCACAGGTCGAGGGGCCCTTCTCCCGTAAAGCAAGCAGATGCCTCTCTCTGGCCCGAGGGACAAGAAGCAAGCAACAGCGGAGGAGACTACACTGGAGCGATATTACTAAACTGGACTGGATAAGCTCGGACTTGCTGGATGCTGGAGGAGATGCCTTTATCAGCAATAGTCCAGGAAGAAAGGACGTTATATCCAGACCCGTAGTGGACATGAGCACTCCAATCAAGACCGAGTACTTCAAGCAGCAGATTACAGTGGTCTTCGTATACACGACTAAGTTCTAAGGTGATATGTACCTGGTAAATGTGCGCTACCTCACCTCAGTTGTCTAGTTTATAAGAACTTACTATTCTTGTAAATGTCTATCGTACACCTGTAATATTTGAAGGGAATAAAGTGAACGATGGTTTCCAAGTATGTAAGACCTAAGGCTATACACGGACCATACCTCCCCCCTATAATATTATTAAATCAAACACAAACTTTTTGAGATATTCATTCACAACTTAAACATCAACACCCAGCTTCCGACCTGGCGCGAAGGGCTTCGGGAAAACATGGTCGCCTCCAACATGGCGGCGGGGCTACATTTTAAACACACCAAAACCGAGCCTCCATACTATCCACCCTACACCCATAACTCCTCGGGGTCGGCTTGCGTTATGAAATACGGGGATCGGTGAGCTTTTTTTTGTGTGTGCTTTTTAGTGAATGACGTGCCAGAACTTTGAGCACAATTAAAACAGCATTGTTTATTTCTATGTAGAATTCTCCGTGGAAGCCATCAGCGGCCAGAAAAAAAATGACAAAATCTAGAATCGCAGAAAATCTGGAAAAAAAGAACCCGGTTCCTGAGTTTGGAATCTACCTGTCGTTGCCTTTCTCCAGCCTGCCCTTCTTCACGTGCTAGTATATGAAGGAAAATCCGTCTATCACTCTCAGTTCCGAGCAACACTTCAATAAAATTTGAGCACGATATTGTTGTGAGTGTACACATAAAATAGGTAAAAGTTTTTCTCTTTTTCTTCCACCTTGGTTGTTTGTGCAACTTTTCTATCAAAGTGTCAATGCCTTTATGTTGGAATATCGAATGAGATCTCATTTTCTTACATTGATGAAATACATTTTATTTTCTCTCACTTCCAGGAAACTCAAACCTTTTACTGGGTAATAGGATACTACTTCCCTTCCTGGCATAAATACAATACATCCATGACTACAACTACAAGAAAACATCCTTTCTTTAACTCTCTCCCTATACATTATTACAGACTCTTGTCGTAATATTGACTTACTTGCAATTTTATCCAAAAGCCAACTGCATAAAGTTCAGCATTTCCTTGACGTACTTTATTTGGAGAATATTGTGACTAACGACAATACTTTTTCTGTTCGATTTAAGAAAATTGAACACCTTTCAGCAGCACACTTCTTTCTGCGCTTGAGTAAGTCGAATATGAATGGATATTACTCAAGTAAATTTAAATGAAACTACCAACAGTGAGCCCAATAAAGCTTTTTAGACGCACACATTGAAATATCATTTGATTTTGTTCAATTTGACCCAGATTTCTTGAAAAAAGTGTGCTAATTAAAAAAATAATTAGTTAAGTATGCAAATTGAATTGATTTAATGAAACTTCCAAATTAGAATAATTTGAGATTAAATATATTTTTTTCAGACCAATTGGTTTTAATTTTTTGCTTTACATTTCCCCTTCCCCCTTCCCATATTTCTGTTTTTCTTTACCGAAAAAAGGACTACCGTGAAGTACGACAATACAATTCTAAAATAATGCCATGAGTTGAAGTCTACTTGCTATTTTTGTTCTAAAGGTTTTAAAAAATGGACAGAGCAAACCAATTTTGCACAATTTACAAAATAGAGTAAATTAATTTGTCCTTCCCACCAGGTAGAATCTCGAAAATTTTACCAGAAATAGGGTAGTCTATATCTGCTCAATTATTGAAAAACTTGACGAAAATTTACAAAATATATGAATTTATCCATTCCACAAGGTAGAATCTTGAAATTTTTAACAGAAACATAGTAGTCTATATGTGTTCTGTTCAAGCATGGGAAAAAATTGCCAAAAATATGCAACGGCAAACATTTTGACGTTATGCATTTTTTATAAAAAACCGCCATGTTCTACTGAAATTGCAATAGAAACTTTCCATATGGAAATTTTTACCGAATTGTTTGCTGTAGTGTAAAGTGTAACCCAGATGTTAATGTAAATGTGGAGTAAAAGTTTCAACACAGTTCATTAAATGTTGTCTGTTTTACACATTTACAAAAAAATTCAAAAGTAACGAAAGGATGCTCGGGTATCATTTACTTTTCATGCTCGGGCTATTTTTGTCTCAGAACTCGACTTTGAAAAGGGCCAAGCGCCACGGTGATTCGTGAGTTTGCTAATTCGTTTCTATTAAAATTTATTCAGGAGCTGAAGGCGAGACAGTATTATGTGCTCGTATACGTTGAAGACACTAGTAGTACGTCGATGCTGTACAGTAGTATGGAATTGGGGTTTCCTAACTTTGACCGAGTACGCAAGAAATAAATACACAGACTTCGGTATTTCTACTCGATGACGTTCTGCAATTTCCCTGGGTTATTACTATATTGTCGGAGTACGTACAACACTATATCTGAAACCAACTGACCAGCAATATCTATTTCCAGCAATAAGAGGTAGATTGATGACCACTGCTTACATAGATAGAACAAATGCTCGGGATTTATTATATTGGAAAGGATAACAAAGCTTTATCACGTAGAACAGCTTCGGAATGGGAGAGGTAGGTTCAAAATCGAATTCCAATCCGGTCATCGAATTCCTTGCGGAGTAACCGAAATATAATCTCAAGATAGACTACACAGGGCAGACTGTAATGGTCCTGGAATTAGAGTCTTCTCCTCAAATGATGCTTGTCGGCCCTGTGTAGCTCCTATTTAGGATCTCAAGGCCACTGAACTATTTTCCGTCAAATAAAGGTTTCACTGCATTTCCCATCACAATTCAAAATTCCAGAATGAAAGCTGTTGATTTGGATTTAGCTCGACCCTCGACTACACTCTTAGCTCTAATTGCAAAATTCTAGAATATTCGACTATTCGCTGTGCGATTGTTTCGGTGTTTTTCACAAGCTGGAAACCTCCGTCTATCCGACCTATTCTCTGCTCTCCAAATTTTGACAACAAAATGTTTTACGGATTTTAAAGAAAATCGGTACTGTGGCAAAATCCAGCTATGCGTGAATTTTGTGTGATGAATCTGGAATCGTGCTAACGTTATCTAACAGACATCTCTCTGAAGACGTTGGCATCTATTTCTGTAAATGTTGCTGTTGATAATATTGATAGAATAATCAAAAGTATTTTAATGTCTGTTGAGGGAATATACGGCAACTAGAGTTCTAAAATGATAATGCAATTTTCTACGCTATTTTAGTAAATTGTTCATCATAATATTGCATTCGCAATTTTCAACTGTCTTACTGAGACATTGTTGCACGGCTTATATATTACGGGTAGGATTCTTATGCAAAAGTATATTTATTTTGGGGTGTTCACTATTCGCATATTCACTGTTCACTATTACTTTTGAACTTGGATACTTTCGATCTCAACGATTCACATCATACTGACTCCAATGCCTAAAGTTTATAATTTATAATGCAAACTCTTGCATATTTTAATGATTTAGTGCATAATTTGATGCTCTTCTAATTTTTATTTCCTGAGCATCTTCTTACACTTTTGGTGCATACTTTTACGCATTTTGTAGTTTCTTATTGCATCCGTTTGCCTTATTGTGTTTGCAATTTTTTAAAATTCTTTATAACTTTTTTTGTTGAAGTTTCCAAAGTTCTGCCGCTTGATTGAACTTCAATTTTCCAACAATTCTTACGCTTTTGAATGCATTTTGTACCAAGCATTTGTTTTTTTGAAATTCAAATACGTATTTTTGCATAAACCTGTTCTTGTGCGCATATTTTAGTGCGTTTCGACATTTTTATTGTAGATTTTGTTAGAAGCACATGCAGTCAAGCATGTGTGCAGTCCTTATTTAGTCAATAGGAGCCTAAAATTAAGCATGAATGCACATTACACATACACAATGTAATTTACTTTGGCTTAGTTCTAATAGAATACTATCTACTTGAGTTTTGTATTGATTTGAATGTTTGCTTCTCTCACATAAAATTATCATATTGCTGAATCATGAATCATCTCATCTGACTCCGACGCAATATTTCAGAGCCATATAAACACTTGAGTGATCACCCGTAGTCGTAAAAGGAGCATCGAACCCTGCAAGTATTTTGATGACAATTTCGCAATTCATAATTACCATCCTCCCCCTGCTCAATTCACTGAAATGCATGCGCTGGCAGATTTCCTGGAAACTCATTGTCATTTAAACTTTAAATAAAAAAAGGAGCGGATAAATTAGCACGTGTTAGTTTGATGTAGAGCAAAATCAGGCCAAGATATGAGATGTCAAGTTGTAGAGGAATGGAAAGGATTGAAGTTTATATTTTTGTGAAAGTCCAGCTCTTAGGCTAGTTGACAGGGCGTTAGGTCGGAGAGACGGAACATTTGTTTAAAATTATTATGACATGGGAGACAATAGAAGACACTCTCCGACTACACGGAGCTCAACTGCTTTATTTTTATTTCCGCTTTTTTGGCTTCTCGTGAGAGCGAGAGAGAGATTGGAGAAGCGAGCTGCGTCTTCCCAGCTGATGTTTACAACCTTGGTTTTTATTGAGCTTTTAATGACAAAGACACTCGAGGCTGAGAGGCTGGGAACTCATAACATTACGGGAGACAGTGGGACAGGCCTCCGCTTCCCAGCATCCCTCACCCAAGATCTTGTTTATATGCTGACAAGCCATGCTCTCATGCCTCAACTTCCTCATCTCTTTCCAACTTGTGCTCCTCAACTAACTTCGTCTTTTCATCAATACATTTGGGGCTGGTCGAGCGGTTCTATTATCTAGTCTTCCGCTCAAGCTTCTCAAATCACGAGACAAATACTTTTTATGAGTTCTTTTACAGAGATGATGCACACATACTAGCTCTCTGGAATCCGAACTAAAGTAGTCAGATGAAGAGAGTAAACCTGCTCCTTTAGTCTCTTTCTTTGCCTGCATTCCCTCTAAATGACATCATTCATGATGGATCCGGGTGTAGTCGTACACTACCTCTCGGAAGTCCGATATAGTGATGCGTAACAGGCAAAAACCGTTACTGCAAAAACAGCGACACACCAAAAACCGCGACTCCAAAAACCGCGACACACCAAAAACTACGACTCCAAAAACCTCGACACCAAAAACCGTGACACCAAAAACAACGACACTGATTTCTTTACTTTAGGTTAGGTTATAACGTGTCGCTGTTTTTGGTGTCGCGGTTTTTGGTGTCGCGGTTTTTGATGTGTCTCTGTTTTTGCAGTAACGGTTTTTGGCTGGAAGCCACATGGACCGCCATAGATTAGCAAGATCACTCGATCTTAAGATAGCAATCTTAGGCTGTAAAATGATCTTGACTTTGAGATCTTGATCTTGAAATAATAGTCTGGTACTAGTGACTAGGATTATGAGCAAAAGCGATTTCTAATGTGAGATATATTTTTTCTATATTCTGGGATTTTGGATTTTGAATTTTGAAGAATTTGATCAAGATACTACTATATTGATCTATTTTATAGCTGCCCATTTTAATATAACATGCTAATTATTTAATATCCATTGACTGATTCTTTTTGAACTAAAACAGGGATGTAGGAATTAGTTTGTAACCAGGAATGTTAGATTGAGCATGATTAAATTCAGTATGATTAAAGGTATTTACTGTGTTATTGCGTGTTATTGCGTGTTAACATAAATCGCACTTGTGGTTGGGTCTGAAGTTTCGGTACGGTTTGTGGGAAGTCACGGTTTGTTACATAGTGATTACATAATAAATTAATTAAGACTAATTATGCTAATGATTGCGTACATTTGTGGGCAAAAGCAGCCGAAAAATGAATCCTGGGTAAGTAGAATCGGGCAATCACCCCACAATCCTTTTAGTTTTAGGACCCAGTCCAATATCGGTATTTGTTCTCCGCACCTGATTCCGACAATGTTTACTGCTTGCTTAGTATTTGACGACACGAGATTCTTGAGTCGTCAATGATGCGGAAGGAATGTGAGCATAAAAAATGTGTGTTTTCCTCTCAAAAGTTTGAACATTTATTGAGCCGTTGTCGGGAATGAAAGTTGGGTTGTTTGGTTTGCACAAGTCGGCTTCAGGCCGCGTCCCATTCCCATGCTCAAGTAGTCACAAGCATTGTTTTCAAGTGAGAAGATATCCCTTGTTCCCAATCCCAAAGCGATTCAATTTATTGTATCATATCTGCACATGGGATTCCGCAGAGAAAGCCTCATGATCCGAGATGGATGAGAAACTACCAACGTGCTCTTGTTTTGACACTCTCTCTCTACACACCACCTAGAGTCCTATCTACGCCCAACTCAAGTCTAACCTGGGATCAGAACTTGCAAATTGGTTTGCACCAATATTGAATTAAATGCGGGCTCTCGGGCTATCCTAGTCAATTACACACGAATGCCATCTCCGGTTGATGATGATGATCAGAGTTTATAATCCAAAATAAAGTTTCCAGACAACTGGAGCTCAATGCAACCAGGAACTTTGAAACATAAGTAAACAGAGTTTGTATGCAACTTTGGTGAAAGCACCCGCATGAACAGGGAACATGGAGAAAGTTGAACCATTCTTACAGTTTGCATGAGTGGGTGAAACCGCAAATCAACATCAACGCATCTGTACGATATTGGTTTGGTGAATTATTAAATTGTGTTTGCAATTAAATGTATAAAACTGTGAGACCAAGTGTCACTTTTTTAAAAGATCCAGACTGCTTTTTTTTTAAACATTGGGTTTTTTGCTATTTTGGATTTCAATTCGCAATCCATAATAAATTATTACTCGATGCAGGTTTTTAGCTTCAAAAGCTTGGACTTTGAATACTTTACTAAATTGCAAATGTCAACGCTTTATTATTGCTTCTGAATAATCGATTTTCCGAAACTGGAAGCGGTGGATTTATGTAGTTCTGATTCAAATTGACTTATGATGTAAATCCTATTGATAGGCATTCATTTTTCATTGTTTGTTGAACAGAAAATTGAGATAAAACACTTCTGACTTTAAAACACAAACAGAATAAGTGGTTGTAACTAAAAGCGAAATTGAAATCTTAAAAAAAAAGGAACTTGCATTGCAAAGCATTCTATTTAAACTAGGATTTGGATGTATTTTCGGCGGGAGCCATCAAAAGCCACAGCATTTGAACCCGCATCATTAGAAACCGCGTCAATATAAAATGTGACAAAGATCGCAACTTAGAAACCGCATCAAGAAAAGTGCATAATTAATCACACAATTTACAAAGGCAACATCTAACTCCGCAAAAATAAATCGCGCGACACAAAAATAACCATGTTTTACGAAAAAAATAGAAAGATGTAATAATGGAGAATTTAAAGCAGCATTCGGGTCCTACCTAAGGCGTCCAACTAAGGAAATTTTTAATGAAAAATTCGGGTTTTATTGTATCGGTTTTTATGATGCGGGCTTTATGTCGCGGTTTCCATGATTTTGGGTGAACTATGATTGACGCATTTGAATTAAACACACCACCACTGATGATTTTTTAATGCATTCAAAAATTTATTGAAATCGTAATTGTGTCTCTTCACTCTTCGAACCATTTTATGGAAATCCTTTGAATTTATGATATAACTGTTAGTGTTGTAAATTACTTGATACTTTCCTTGATAGTTTTCTCGGCGTATGCTGAGTGGAGTGGCGGATTCAACACAAATTGACTTGCGTGCTACTTTGTTTGAACGACTTGCAGTAAAAACGCCTAGAGCACCGTTCAAATTTGAAAAGAGGTCATTTCCCCATCAATTCATAATGAAGCCGAAGAAGGGATTTTGTGGGAAAGTAGGTCGAGAGTCTAAATCCGAACTGCGGAGCGGGGCGTGGGGGACGGGTGGGGCTTAGAGGTGCTCAGCGGTCTTTTTCCCCTTGAGCTCCTCTGGCTTGTAATTCAATTAACGGATCAAAGTCTTCACTCATCTTCCCATCAGTCGGAATGGGAACGGAGAGACGTCGAGAGAATAACTACGATTTAACGGATTGTGACGTGAGTATCAAAATAATATTTTCTAATAACCCAACAAAAAAGCCTTGTCTCGGCTTTACGGTGGTCCCGCTCAGCTCTTTCGCCCGTCAGGCTTCTTCCCTCAATATTCTCACATCCTCAGCACGGACGAAGGGAAAGAAGAAAAAAGGAAGCCCAATGCGAATATTGGAATTCTGGAAAGGTATTTGTTGGCGGTGTGACCGGACCTTTGGTTTTATGGTGAAAGGTCGGTGTGAGGACCAAGAAGGTTTTCATTGTACGAGATCCGTATGAGATGATAGGAGGCAATTGAAAGGCTTAAGCAAGAATGGAGTATGGTAATATTTATACGTGGAGAGATTTCTGGTGGCCAAGCTCGGGTTATGATATGAGGCTGGGAGGGACGAGCGGGAGAAAGGAGTGTATTTGGTGTGAGAGAAAGTGTTTTCACTTTGAGGTGTTTCTGTTTCTGATGCTTTGTGCTTTGTGTGAGGGTTGGTTAGGACATTATGGAGCGGTCCTCTGTGTACAGTCAGGTTCCTAAGCAGTGCGTAATGTGTTTTCTCAGTGTCCGTGTTGGGAGCAGACGGGAGCAGAGAGGACAAGATCAGAGATGATAAAGAATTCTGGTCAAGTAGAGACATTCTCATAAAGGATGAGGTGAAAACTTAATGGCAATGACTTCGATAAATCTTTTGTGTGGTTTGATTTTTTTTTCTTCCTTCTTCGCCCCGCTCGCTCCCCTTTCTTTTCCATCCTTTGTCCCTTCTTTTCCGCTTCTGCAGCAGAAAATTTTTCGACTTCTCGGCTTGAGTTTCACCCGCCTCAAGTCCACCCACTTTACAGGACTGCCGGGCTCCGTACACGGTGAAGATACCAAAATACTAGTACAGGGTGGGGCGTGGATCGAATGGACCTATTTAGTCCTTTCATTGTAAGTAGACATTTGTCGTTGTTTCGCCAAATTAATTTTTAAATTAATACATGAGCTCGTTGAAGCAGTACTAATTCAAACTTTGCAGATTTCCAATATTTGTACAACTCTTTTAAAACCAATGCCATGCAGTGTCGCCTCCAGAGCTATCGTGTTTTCCGTGTTTTCTTGCATTTCAGCATATTTTTGGTTAGGTTTTCGAAATGCCGTAGACATTAACTGTTTAGGTCTGTTGACTGGCAATAGACTTTTCGGCCTTTCGAAACTTTGTATTTGCCTAATGCTAACATATGGGAAAAGGCCGTCCGGAGGGCCGGAGGGCTTAACATAAGCTCATCTATGACCTAACAAAACATAACCCAGCATAACTTGAGTTAAATCGTACTTCATGGAAGGTTACAATGACAATGGTAGTAGAAAAATACAATAGCAATGGAGTCTGTAATTAAGGCTCGGAGGCAGCGCTGGAGGCAGCATGGCATGAAACTTGGTTTACATCAATCGATTTTAAAACGTTGCTCTCCTGCAGCTGTACATCATACGATATTTTGTTAAACGTATTCAACTATTGCAGTAGTTTAATATTAAGTTAAAAAAAAAACTTATTAGTGTCGCATCTGAATGTGATTACTAGTACCACGTGATGTAATAAACTCGTGCATATGATTCGAGTCAATAGGCGAATTTTAGAAAAGAGAGATTAATAAACTCACTAAATCTCTTATATTTATTGACAATGTGTACCACCCTTAAAACATTGTTTGAATTGTCGTGTCATTTCAAAAAGAATCGTAAAAATAGTTTGCACTTGTTCCGGATTCCTGATTTCTGGCCTCACCCTTGACAACTTCTTGGACGTGCCCCTGATTTGAGTAACCTATTGCAACTTAATTTAAATCAGAGTTCAAACAAATAAATAAAAAATGTGGTCAAAGTAAACCAACCTCCATCCTATCTGTCACTTTCAGCGTTGCTTCCGCGCGTTTCTTTCCATTTTTTATTGGTTAGGCAAGATTTCCCAGAACGCCTCAAAGTTCAATTATTTCAAAAATTTAAAGGCTTAAACCTAACCTCACCTGACCTAAGCTAAACTAACCTAACGTAACTTGAATTAAATTACACGCCCTTAATTGTCGTCATCGATGGCTATACATGCGAAAATAGAGCTCTAGCACTGAGAAGCTACGCTGGAGGCGAGATAGCTTTCTTTAGGTTTACCGGTTTAAGGATGAACTTAAGAAGCGTGTGTCAGACTACCTAGTGGAACAAAGATCCAACTTGTGGTTTAGTTTTAACTAGGCTGTTTGTCACTTGCTATTGAGTATAAAGCTTTATCGTTATGTTGTTTCTAGGGGGAGACCAGCAATTATGTTATTGTTGTATTTCTAGTAAAACAACTGAATAAATTTCAAATTCAAATTCAAATTCAAATACCGAAAATTAATGGGCAGTGTAAAGAGCCAATAAACTAAATATTCATTTTTTTTTCGTTTTTCTTGACAATAGTATTCAACTAGCAGAATTCCAAGATGTTGCTAAAATGCAATGTAACTCTTCTTAAACGGCATTAATTAAGCAATTGCTTCATTTAGTGATTTCCTCCGTGTTTCATGTGCTGAAATCACACAGCCGATTCACCTTGTATTATATCTCTCTCGGGAGCCAGTTCAGAACGGAGTGAGAAAGACATTTCTAACTAACAAAAAAAGTTTTGGGGCAAATATGTTTCTTTTTCTTAAAAAAAACTATATGAACCAATAAGCATTCGCTTCCAGAATTCATAAGTAAGATTCTCAATGTGACCTTTCCTTTTCGTATTTATATGTTGAGAACAGCCCCTGATTCTGTTCCGGCTTTCTTCTTTCACTTCTTATTATTCTTCAAACCTGTCCTATTTTTCGGTTCTATTGGGTGAATATCCCACAGGGTTGGACGGAGGTTGGATTCTCAAACTTCCACTCGTCTTGGCTTCCCTGGGCTTTCTCCTGCGGCGCTGAGGATTTCCGTGAAGAGGAACCGGTTCTCGGGTTGAGCTCTGGGAGAAGAAAAAAAACAATAAGCGGAGGAGACTCCAAATTGTTCACTGTATCGCATCTTAATGCCCGCACCCTTCCTCCAGCCCGTCCTCACACACCCCATACATCTAACTTAAGTAATAATAAAGGGAATGGGGAGTTTTCTCCAAATGCTTCAATGGCTCGTGCCGGACGGGACAGTCAGACGCTAATTTAGCTTTTCTAAATTATTGGTGCCACTTACTTTAGTCATAGGCCTTATGGGTATTTATTTCTTAAATAAAAGAATCCGGTGACAGCCACAATGTGTTCTTTCATTCGGCCAAGGATTTTCCTTCTTTTTGCTCCGATTTTGGTACAAGTGAAAACGTTCTTTGCAAAGCCTCCAAACGTCAACTTTGAAACCAAGAATTCCATTTGTAAAGCGTTTGACTCCAGGACAGAAGGGCAAAACCAAATCTTTTAGAGAAAAAATTGTGACGTGACTTGTGCGAAACTGTTTTTTCCTTCGTGGAAAGTGGTAGCCACGTGGTTACGCAAAGTAACTTTCGACGGACTATATGCATTTAGCTGCTAAAGATTAGGGATGAATTTGCGACCCCTGTATGCTGATTTAATGTTTTTAGGTGTATCTGATTCAAAAGAGTTTAACTTCAGAAATCGGATAAATATATTTGCAAGCATTAATCAACGTTGTTTAGAATTAATTTTTCCATATTAGCCAGATATTATGCATAATAGCCAATTATCCATATTAGCTCTAACATATATAAGTTCAAAATCAAAATCCGAAAATCAAAATCATGATTTTTAAATCATTAATTTTCAAAATCAAATGATTTTGCCCAGCCCTGCTATTTAATTTGTCGTCTTCGCACCAAATCGAATAGCCATAGGATCAACTAATATTTTTCCTAGTGATTTAGAAAAGTTCTACGGCTTCTCA
>JAQFXZ010000020.1:0-49416 GCA_034694025.1 Ceratophysella scotica | reverse complement strand
ACCTTTTTCAAAGTTCGACGAACGGGGTTTTTGGTTCGTCGAGTGAAGGTTCGTCGAGTGAAGGTTCGTCGAGTGAAGGTTCGTCGAGTGAATGTTTGCCGTGTAAATTGGTTCGTTTGACGATTAACAGTATCAGCTCTGATTTTATCGGAATTAGAGATAACAGATATGCTCGTGCCTTAGCTGCTATTACTGTTAAGTAAGCTTACAGGTAGCATCAGTTGAGAGCGTGTCGTGTGGCATGTGCCAAGTGCCAACTTGTTGTTCTCCCTTCACACTTACTACATTACGTTACGTGTTACGTGAGCCAACTACTTGTGGAGATCGAACCACAATTCGTAATTCTGTTGTGTGGGCGACACGGCTGCTGCTGCTCGCTCTGCTTTTGCTCTGTTTTACTTTTTTTTATTAGTTGTGTTTTCTCTGACAAACGTAGAGAGACAGTCAGTCGTCAGGTGGAAGCGAACAGAGTTGGGGCTGCTGACGTCACGGAGCCCACCCACTCTTCAGGTCAAGTCAGGTGTGATTTGACTTGGGTTATTTTCTATTGACCAAAGTCTGGTGCAGCCAAGCAATATGGACGAGGAAGGCGGAAAAGAAGCCGAGCCCCGAAACGCGGAACGGGGTCAGCGGAACATCAAAGTAAGTCCTTTGTTGTTCGTCACTTTCTTTGTACGCTGGCATACCTAACCCTAATGCAACAGGCTTGCGGACACTAATTGTGATTGAAGTATAGAGATAGAGATAGAGAGTGACGTATTTATATGTAATTAATAATCAATCAAAGTCTGTCATCTTTTGGAATAAATATTTCACAATATATTAATCTTTGATTTTGATCCCAATTTATGATATAATTTGGGTTTTGTTTTGTACCTTTGTTTACATTTTTGTCAGAGGACGTGGAGCATGAACAATGCAAAGCAACACAATGTTCTTTGTTTTGTTTGCGTAAGGACAAATGACAAAGGACGCAGATAGACAGTAAATTGGAGTTGGGAGAAAAATGGATGATTACTCAATTGATTAGTAAATGAACTAAGTTCATAGAATTTAGAATTTCATGTAAGTACGTGTGCATAATGTAGTAATGCCACGGTCAATTTGGATTGGTACAGGACTGGATTGCAAGGACCGACCGTTCCAATTAAGTCACGTCACATTTTTGAACTTGGTTGTCAAATTGAAGACTAGTCGTGGTTCATGTCCAGTGCATGTGCATACTTAACCTCCTATTATATTTTTACTTCGATTATGATACTTTTTTGACATGATCCGCTTGTGTACACTTTCCTCAAAATTTTGACTGCTCAACATACTCGCCATAACTCATGTATGCCAAATGCAATTCAGTCGCATGTCTATGTCCATGTATGCGGTTGAAAGTTGAAAAGTTTTGGAAGGAAGTAAAGTGGCGAGTGAAGATCACTGTTAATAAACCTGTGGATATCTACCTACACTATCATATTTCGTTAATGAGATTTAGACAGATACCAAACACAAGGCACATCTGTTTGGAATGAAATGACTAAGTTGCAGAGTTGCAGGTTGTTGGTTTCACAGCATACTTAATACGTGACTATTATTTAGATAGACTGATTTCATGTCGTAGCGATAGTTTAAATGTCGAAGATGTTTGATTAAAACACGTCCCATCTCTTCTGTTCCAGATTTTAGGAATGACCTGTTCATCCTGCGTCAACACAATTGAAAAAAGACTGATGAAGGAAAAAGGAATCATTTCAGCTAGCGTGTCACTTTCCCTCCAAATGGGTCGCTTCAAATTTGACCCTGACATTACAGGACCACGGGATATCATCAACATAATTTGTGTAAGTTACTAGAGTTTTGGAATTGCAAGTGAAGTTCCATACTGGACAAATATCTGTATTTCGTGATAGCATAGATGATAACCGTTTTATGTCAAATTGAGCTAACTTTGGATTTACTGAACAGGATATGGGATTTGAGGCATCGCTGGAAAATAACAAAGAGACAACGCACTTGGACCACAGAGACGTGACTCGGAAATGGAGGAACTCGTTTATTGTTTCACTCGTCTTTGGAGTTCCCAGTATGATCATCATGATGTATTTTATGATTGGAATGGACATGGATGACCATGCACACCACACTTGTGAGCTGCCCATGTGTATCATTCCTGGACTGTCACTCGAGAATTTCTTGCTTTTTCTACTCGCCACTCCGGTTCAGGTAACTAACTCTAATTAACATTTGCAGTCTTACAGTGGGGACATTTAATTTGATCGGCTAAATCAATTCTAGTTTATCGGAGGACGTCATTTCTACATTGCTGCATGGAAGGCTCTGAAACACCGAACTACGAACATGGATGTGTTGATCATGCTTGCCACAACGATTTCCTACGTCTACTCTCTAATCGTTCTCCTCGTGGCAGTGATTCTGGGACACAATCCGAGTCCGATGACATTCTTCGACACTCCGCCCATGCTACTTCTCTTTGTGTCGCTCGGACGATGGCTTGAACATATTGCCAAGGTAAGAAGATCCGCACGCTATTCTGCTGACTCATTCTTCAATTTGCCGTGTCATGAAATGATTTAACTGCAAGTGTAACAATTCTTCAGGGGAAAACGTCAGAGGCATTAGCTAAACTCCTATCCTTGAAGGCCACTGAAGCGTTGATCGTGACTGTGTCTACTAGCTTTGAGATCCTGACCGAGGAGAAGATCTCCGTGGATTTGGTCCAAAAGGGTGACATTCTGAAGGTAGGCTATGCTTGTATGCTTTCTAGCCAAGTGCAGTATGCCATTGTGTATTGTGCATAACACGTTAAACAACAAAGTAGGTGTGATGTACCATGATGACATCATCACTTGATAGGATATTATTATATTGAGACTGAGCTATGATATTTGATTTCAGATTCTGCCAGGTTCAAAGGTGCCAGTGGACGGGAAGGTCATTCATGGAAGCTCCATGTGTGACGAGTCGCTTCTCACGGGAGAATCTATGCCGGTTGTCAAGAAAGTTGGTGAGTATTTTGAACCACAGCAGTTTTGAATTTGCAATTCTTTACATGAAATCAAATTCCTTTTGTTGTCTGACTATAGATGGAAATGTTATCAGTGGATCTGTGAATATTAATGGGATGCTGCTCGTAAAGGCAACCCAAGTTGGTGATGATACTACTTTGGCACAAATTGTGAAGCTTGTGGAAGAAGCTCAGACGTCAAAAGCGCCAATTCAGCAACTAGCAGACAGAATTGCTGGCTACTTTGTCCCTGTTGTCGTGGGCGTTGCTTGTGCTACTCTCATTGGATGGATTATTGTTGGATACATCAACTTTGCAGCACTGAGTGCCAAAGTAAGCTCATTCGTAGCATGAACCCACTATTGACTTGTTTGAGCTTTGAGTTACAAGTTACAACTTTGTGCTTTCAATTGCAGAGCTATGACGAGGCCCGGTACACTCACTCAGAAATCATATTTCAATATGCATTTCGTTACGCCTTGACGGTTCTGGCCATAGCCTGTCCATGCTCACTGGGTCTAGCGACTCCGACTGCAGTGATGGTGGGCACGGGTGTTGGAGCCTTGAATGGAATTCTAATCAAAGGTGCTGAGCCGCTGGAAAATGCTCACAAAGTGAAGACAGTTGTATTTGACAAGACGGGCACAATTACTCACGGAGTTCCCATGCTCACTCGGATCGCCGTCTACTCCAATGATGCAGTTTGCTCTCTTCAAAAACTCCTCGTGATCATTGGACTGGCGGAATCAAACAGTGAACATCCGATCGGAACGGCAATCGTCAAGTTTGTGCGGAGTGTCCTCAGCTCGGACATTGTTGGGAAATGCGATGATTTTCAAACAGTTCCAGGTTGCGGTCTCCGTGTGACCGTTTCTCACATTGCATCAATGCTCGAGTCCGCTGCTTCCTCACCGTTCATGGTCAATCTGAAGAACTGCCAGGCGGAGCAGAAGCAGGAGAGCTTCTTAGTTGACCAAGTCACGGTTGACTTCTCAAAAGTTCAAGGCAGTCCGGAAATGGACAAGATTGATGGTCTGAATCGCTTGGTGCCTGTGGACAACAATTTGAATGAGGAAGACAAATACCAGGTTCTTGTGGGGAACCGTGAATGGATGCGTCGGAACGGGATCTCGGTTCCTACCCTCGTCGACGTAGGAATGTCAGAATTGGAGGAACAAGGTCAAACAGCTGTTCTCTGTGCAGTGGACGGGAATCTCTGCGCCATGTTTTCCATTTCGGACAGCGTGAAACCCGAGGCTCATCTTGCAATCTACACTTTGAAGAAGAAGGGGCTCAACGTGATCTTATTGACTGGGGATAACCGAAATACTGCAGTGGCCATTGCTCGTCAGGTGGGGATCAGCCGAGTTTTTGCGGAAGTTCTCCCGTCGCACAAAGTGGAGAAGATCCGAAGACTTCAGGCTCAAGGACATCGAGTTGCAATGGTTGGGGATGGAATCAATGACTCACCTGCACTGGCTCAGGCGGATGTGGGCATTGCAATTGCTTCGGGAACTGACGTGGCTGTGGAAGCTGCAGACGTGGTCCTTATTCGAAATGACTTACTGGACGTAATTGCCTGTTTGGATCTCAGTCGAATCACTGTCCAGAGAATCCGACTCAACTTCCTTCTTGCCAGCGTGTACAACATCATTGGGATTCCATTGGCGGCCGGGGTTTTCAGTCATTGGGGCTTCATGATTCAGCCTTGGATGGGCTCAGCTGCAATGGCTCTCAGCTCCGTGTCCGTCGTCTGCTCCTCACTCCTCCTCAAGTTGTACCGGAAACCAACACGGGAGTCTTTGACCACACTTGAGTACTTGAAGTCCAACGAAATCCGAGCTTCGGCTAGCCTGGATGACCTTTCCGTTCATCGTGGGCTGGAGGACTCTGAAATGCCATCTTCGAAGGGAAGTTTGGGTCTCCCTCGAAACCTGCCCGTCCTCAGCTCGAGTCTCAAGGCACTCTCGTATGAAGCGGAAGCCAAAGGGACCAACAAGGCCTCAGAGTTCAAAGTTCTCCTGGATGACGAAGAGGCCAACGAACGAGAGTTTCTTCTGGTTTAAAATTGCAAAAACTGGGAATTTGAGTCATTTATTTACTTCTCTATCCTTTTTACATGAATTATTTGTTGCTACGTGTCTTTATTTACTACGGCTCCCAAAGCATCACCGCGTGAACTCTGTGAAACACTGAATACCTGTACTAATAAACTACTCAGTCTCAATTCTGGGTTTATCATCGAGATTCTCACTGCCAGCCTGGCTTTCTTCGAACAATTGCAATGCAATTGACGCAAGTAACTCTCAAATCGTGTCTTAACGCGCAAGCAAATCGCGAATAAAAGTCCGTCCAAACCTCCAGCAGTATATTGTTTACATGTTGCAGGAACTATTTTCAATTTATTCAGGAGGTTGCATTTTATCACGGTGTTGCCAGGACCAGACTAATCAACGCTATTGTGTATAATAGGACCATTATTCATTCCTGCATCTCCAGCGTAGGAATCACTCACTACAGAGACACAGGGGAGGGCAGTACCAACAACCGTCTCGTGAGTTCACGAACATATAAAGCATTTCATTTGACACTATTCACATTTGACTTTCTCTCTAGGAAATAATTACAACTAAAATATAGAATACTGAGTGTATTTGGCATAATACAATAATTAATTAGTCTATCAATTTAAATTAAATTACAGATAGAAGGCGGTAACTGTCACCTAAAGCCTTATTTCGCCGATCTGGAAGGGTGCAGCTTAACACAGCACTATGGGGTTTCGATGGACGAGAGTAGGCTTTGGGCTAAAGTGCAAAATACAGAAGCACGGGATGTTGTAGGCAGTGCAGGTTACAGTTGGATAGTCACAATATCAAAGCATCTTTAAGTGTTTACGACTCGTACAATAACCTCTGATAATGAGGGAAAACTTCCCAAGTTGGTAAGTGCAGAGTGAATTCCAAGGCCACGAGAACAGCGAATTCAAAACTCAGCAAGTCCTTCTTACTCACACGAAAGGTTCTCTCGATCATCTGATTTTGGGAGTTGGACAGCTATTAGAATCGTTAAACTCAGAAAAGAGTTCCCTTGTAATAATAAGTGAACCAACCTCGATCAAATTGTGTAGATTAAATCCCTTCACGTCGTTCAGCTTGGCTGAGAGAAGAAGACAAGCTCCAGCACAAAATTTCCGGTTATACTTCGTGACAAACGAACCCAGAATCAATTTCTCAAAGTACACATATGCCTGGGCCACAGTCAGCAAGTCAATGTTACATTCCGCTTTGGCTACTTTCCGCATTTCTCGTTTCAGGCTGGAATACAACATAAACATCGTAACTTTTGAAGTATTTTCTTTATAAGAAAGGCCGTACGGTAGAAGTACCTTCTGAGTTTACTCAATGTGAGAAGAATATGTGGAAATCTGTCTTTGAATTTGTCGTTAAGTTCCTTCTTCATATCAGCAGCTTTACAGTAGTCAATGACTGAAGTGATGTAGGACGGAAATGTGAGGAGCGTTCTATGTTTTCCAGCTCTGAACTCTGGATCATCGAGCATATGTGGCGAGTAGGCGGAAATTCCTACTTTTGAACTACTGCCCCCAGCCGCACCAGTGAACGGACTGATGTGTCTCACATCCTGATTCTCCATTTCGGGCGGACTTGCATTCTCCGACCCGCTTCCACTTTGCAGCTTGACGCCAGCATCGTATGACACACATCTGAAACAAAATTGAGTTGAGGATTGCGATGTGCGATCAAAGATCCGTTTACTTACGAGTTAAATCTGGTAAAAGTACCTGGACACCGGGAAGTGCTTTGTGTTGGAACTGGAATTGGCTGCCACTTCTTCCGGATTTGCTTCCCCACATTTGATACGGCTTACACCCTTAGTGTAACCTTTTCTGGGCAGTATAAGGTAGCCATAACTCACTTCTTCCTCACTGTTATGAATTAAGGTTTCCAACGGATCTGGGTCGCTCAGTGAAGAAATCGGACGGCTTCCTGATACATTACGTGTCCTCCGAATACCATCTGTTCGATCCATCGACCTACTGTTTCACAACGATACCACTGCACATTGCTTCCAACAGTGTAAAATATTTTATAATGCATATAATACATTAGAATGTCATATTACTTGCTCTGACGGTTGTTTCGAGAGTATCCTATCGCAGAAAATATGACTACCGGGGTCCTCTGGGATACTAGAATAACCAATCTTTCATCTTTGAACGTCAGCCATGGACTTGTTCTCAAGTTCACTATCTTGGTGTCATTTGGTGGTTGTAATGATGTGTCAGAAATGTTCACGTGGGACCCACGAGCAATCCCACCTAAATCATAGATACTTACTCAAACTCAGCTACTTACACAAAAGAAAATGAGAAACATTCTAGGTCAGACTTAGGTCATACCATGGTCTATGCTCTCAGTGCTGCTGAAGTGAGCCCGTTTCGGATTATGATTACCATGGAATCCTGTGTCCAGTTCTGCTAGGAGCTGACGGCCAAGACCAGGAAGGTATCCAATTTCTCCTATCCCACCTGTTGTGTTTGTCCTGGAAGGATGGCAATTCATTTCAGATGATTCAACAATTTGGTAGAATTGGACATACGATTCTGAATAAACGTGGGATGGTTGCGGTAATTACCTCTTCCTCCCGGGAACAAGATCTTTGTGTTTCTTGTCGAAACCCTGTTCGTCTGGTGAATACTGTGCTCCTGGGACGGAACCTTCGTCAAAACCAAGCGCTGCGCTTGCATCACCGTCAAGCAAACTTGGATTAACATTTACATGTACGTTTGCTTCTGCTGGAATGAATCCATCTCGCCCAGAACCGTCGAAACTACTTCCACGAACAGCGGCAGTATCCTTGTAGGTTCCATTCAGTGAAATATTATACAAAAAGGAAATTGCGGCCAGCCGTCGTCTCGTCTCTTGTACTTTGTCATTATAACTCATTGTATCACATATGTTGCCCGGTTCTGACCACATTCTTGCTATTCCAAGGTATTTGCACGTAAAGCAGAATTTGGAAACAACGGCTTCTTCTGCTGCGTCCCTTCAAGAACCTGGGGATTGAACGAAAACTCATCAGTAAATTAGATATTCGGCGAATAATGAATATGTAAACTCAAGCTTCCAAGAAAACGCTTCTGGAAATAAGGTAACTACTCGACTTATCGACTACTACTCGTTTTAAACGCTGAAATCCCATCATCCGTCGCTTACCTTGACCTTCTGAGTCCATAATTAAGAAGGAGCCCAAGTATGGTGCCTGAACCTTCTCATTGTAAGTAAATACGTAACGTATGTTTAGCTTTTCTGAGTTGACAATTTCGTTTTTGACTACTGTTGTATCCACAATCCAAGAGTTCTTGAATATAGCCTTTGACTCTGACTAATCGGCCGTTATTTACAGGTACTTTGACCTTGACTGAGATGTGTCAGAAATGCAGCGAGCGGCGACGAAGTCCCCGAAGACACAAAGAACGCAGCAGATGTCGAATGTCAACAATGTGTAACGTAAAACGTTGAACGTAAGACTAGATCACTTTTGGGCTTTTTAGCGGAACCCAGTATTCGAAAGTGCCGGGGAACGACGCAATCTTTTGACGCTGCTGCAAAGGCATTTTTTGTTTTTGACATGATTTTTATTTCACCTGCTTCAAGAATTTTCTTGATTTTTATGAAGCAAGAGATGGCAAACAAATCTATATGCCGAAACTTTGCAAAATGAAACAAACTCACGGTTCTTTTTCTGTATGCATTGAGGGATTGAGACTTTGGGATCAGGCTAGGTTAGGAACACGACACCTTTTCACCCTTATTTTTGTTGAAGAAATACAACATTTGAGATCTTCTATTTCTAATTGGATATAGAAAACTCAAGATGGTGTCATGTAAAGGCAAGGTTGAAATTAGGTAGGCCTTTATGTTTTCATAAGTTTTCAAAACAATAACAATGTGATTCCAACACTCATAATAATTATATATAGTAATAATTTTGTGCAAAATTGTATAACTATGCTCATATATATATATATATCTGTCTGTACTTGATATAACCTTTTTGTTTAGCTGCATATCACTTCACTCAGGGTTTTTACAGACGTTTTACTAAAAGTTAAAAATGATTAACTATTTCCACATAAGTATGATGAAAATGCTCTCTTTTTGTTCAAATGGGAGATATCTCATTTACACTACACGTTATTATTTCAGTTTTTATTCACTTCTCACACATTACGGGAGTATTCTATAGAGTGAGTCAGATGTAGTAAGTAAATTATTTAAGTATGATTAAAGTTTCCTAAATCAAATAACCTCTTATTCTACAGACATAAATGCAACTACTTAATTAATTAATTGTAATATAAGGGTGTTATAAATCACAAACATTTGCCATTCTCGGGTAAACTATGACATTTACAAATAAACACATAATATAATTATGCTATACTTTCTGGACAGTTAGTTTCAATTTCAAATAATGTCGTGTATCATTGAATTCATCAATTGACTATCTTCAGATATTCAAGGTACTTTGACAATTTTTTTTACTGGACCTTCCAGACCGAAAAACTTATGATGTGCGATCTGGCAACACGGACTTCTACTAAACTAAACTTAGAGTGGGCGTGCGTGGTGTCGGATGTTTTTAGCAGTTCCCAAAAATGATCGTGCCAACTCGGCACATGAGCGCTCCCACACGCTCGGATTTAGGAAGCACGCTCAAATCACAGTCCACATGGCCAGGCAAACAAGGTCACGCTCCATTCATCATTCATCCAACTTTTTGACCAGTTGGTGGAATTACAATCTGATTTAGTTATTTTAATTGAACCTAAAGTAGCTCAGCAGTTTCAAACAAACAAGACAATCACTGGTCAAGCTCTTGGGATACCTTTACATCACTTTGAAACTTCGATCTCTGGCAGTGCTGATTGCAGATCTGAATCTGAAATTGCTAACAGTAGTACCTTGTAAGTAGGTCACAATTTGTACTTGTACTCCAATATTCTTCCGTTTTACATTCAATTTCAGTATTATGTAGTTGTCAAGAGTCTATTCACAACATGTGCTTATTTTGTAGATTCTCAAAGTACTTACACTTCAAAGACTACTGAAGCTTACATAATTTCCGTTAACTGGAACCATGAACCAAGACGGAGGAAAAGAAGTTGATTGTTTGACTGATGGCCTTGCATGTTCCGAGATGTTTGCTGGTCGGGAGGGCCTGACATATAAGTAAATGACTCAATCAATTTATTTACATTGAAATTGCGCTTGCAAGCATCCTTGTGACTTGTGAATAGTCAAATAATTTAAGTACTTACTTTGTAACACTATTTTCAGCGACTTCATTATACTCCCTGGTTACATTGACTTTGAGCCCAAAGAAGTCGTAAGTTTCTATACTTATTCTGAATTTGCATATTTTGTAGCCGTATGGATATGAAAAATAAGGAATAGTACAATAGTCCTTCCTTCCACTTTGCAGGACTTGACATCCAAAATCACAAGGAATATAACGCTGAACACTCCTTTGGTGTCTTCTCCAATGGACACGGTGTCGGAATCTGAAATGGCCATAGCCATGTCACTATGCGGAGGAATTGGCATAATTCATCACAATTGCACCATGGAATTTCAGGCAGCAGAAGTTCTGAAAGTCAAAAAATATAAACATGGATTCATCCGAGATCCTATTGTTCTGACTCCGGAACATTCCGTAAGTGACTGTGACCGTATAACAAGTCCAGATCTGCTATTTTGTAATTCTGTTTCAACGCTAACTAATATGGAGTTGGCTACAGGTCAAGGATGTGTTTGCCATCAAGAAGATTCATGGGTTCTGTGGAACTCCTATAACGGACACAGGGAGACTTGGAGGAAAACTCCTTGGAATCGTCACTTCCAGGGACATTGACTTCTTGGAAGGAAGTTTGGATGTGACATTGGATCAAGTGATGACCACTGATCTTGTCACCGCCGGTGCAGGCGTTAAACTATCTGATGCAAATAGGTATGGTCTAACACTTGACTTAATTCCATTTAATCCTCAATAATTTAGTAGCGTTGCCAAAATACCTGTACGAAATCCCAAATATTCAATACGTAGTTGAGTTTTCTGTAAGTATTGAGAGTAATTCAAATTAACAACGGATATCCTGCAAGGAGCTTATTTGACTTGAATAACATCTTGTTTTGAATAGCATTATGGAAAAGTCCAAAAAAGGAAAACTGCCAATTGTGAACGAACACCATGAGCTAGTTGCACTTATTGCTCGCACGGATTTGAAGAAAGCCCGAAGTTATCCAAATGCTTCCAAGGATGCCAACAAGCAATTGTTAGTTGGTGCAGCTATAGGAACCCGAGAAGCGGACAAAGATCGACTCGACGCCCTGGTGAACGCGGGTGTCGATGTCATTGTACTTGTAAGGAAATACTTGAATTTGAAAATATACTCACATGGCAATCTTCCCAATTAAATCAATCTGTGTGTTTAGGATTCATCCCAAGGGAATTCCAAGTATCAAATTGATATGATTAAGTACATGAAGGGAAAATATCCTCAACTTCAGGTTATCGCTGGCAATGGTAAGTTTTCTTTCAACTTAACTTGTATCAGATATAAGTTAAATTAAATTAAAATTGAGTTTTATCCTTTTCAGTTGTGACTACAAATCAGGCGAAGAGCCTTATTGATGCAGGGGCTGACGGTCTCAGGGTTGGCATGGGAAGTGGATCAATCTGCATCACACAGGAAGTCATGGCTGTTGGAAGAGCACAGGTAGGTCTAGAATTTCCAGGTTAGCTTTGTTTTACGTTAAAACATTTGCTTTGTTTGAATTAGGCTACCGCAGTATACAATGTTGCAAGCTACGCAAAGGAGAGAGGAATACCCGTGATTGCAGATGGCGGAATTCAAAGTGTTGGTCACATCATCAAAGCACTGTCATTGGGAGCTTCGACGGGTAAGTTGAAGTTATGATTTACTTTTCTAACGCTTGATATTCAATTTTTAATTTTACTTGTTTTTTACTAAAATAGTTATGATGGGTTCTATGCTGGCGGGTACAACGGAGGCTCCTGGAGAATATTTTTTTTCGGATGGTGTGCGACTCAAGAAGTACCGAGGAATGGGAAGTTTGGAAGCGATGGAACGGCGGGATGCTTCCTCAAGCCGTACACCAGCCATTGGAGTTAGCGCTGCAATGAACCGATACTTTCATTCCGAATCGGATCGCTTGATGGTGGCTCAGGGGGTTAGTGGTTCGATTGTGGACAAGGGGTCTGTGCTGAAGTTTCTTCCGTATTTGGACAGTGGGCTTCGACACGGGTGTCAGGTAATTGGACTATGACACTGCTCTACATGATTCGTGAGCTACTTCTTTAATTCTGATTGATTGGAATTCCAGGATATGGGTGTGAGAAGTCTCTTCCAACTTCGGCAATGGATGTATGAAGGAAGAGTTCGTTTTGAAAAACGAACTACTTCTGCACAACTCGAAGGTGGAGTTCACGGCCTGTACTCTTACGAAAAGAGACTATTTTGACATCCGTTCAATAGCACGGACCAACCGTGAATGATGTCGAAGAAACAGAAGAAATCTGCCAAACCCTGTATCTCATGACGAATATTTTATTGGATGTTCAATAGTTCAATGCAAATTGTATAATTTTCAAAGAAAAACTTAACAGATCATTTTTCACTGCTTTTCATTCCATTTTTATCTGAGTTGCTGATTTCAAATACAGTTGACAGTGTATAAAAAATGCGTTATTTATTTGCATTGGATGATCATAGTTTCCGGGAAAAGCAGGGCTGAAAGGTTATTGAGTACCAGTTACGCATCACAACCATAAATACTATGCAAAGCAAATAACTGACTGCAAAGTGAATTAAACCATTCCATTCCCTCCATAATTTATTATCTGGAAATATTCATAAATAAGTACAATACATAATGACATTGATCATAATTTCAGAAGAATACTCTTACGTTCGGATCATCGCTTCCCCTTTCACGAATAAAATTAAAAAAGGCAAGACATAAATACCTTGATCTAACCCCATCATGCAAAGGTAGTTAGTACAGTAATTATGAAGCCTTGAAATGTTTGGACCGACTAGAATGGAACCAGACGAAATTAGGACATATAAGTTACATTGTGTTCCGTCACAAAGTTAAAAATCGTTGATCGAAATCGATGATATCCGGTTCAAGATATCCTCCTAGACTTTGGCAATAATTGAAGATTTGCTAGCAACCGGAGGTTGGTATCCGTAAATAAATATCGATAAAATAACGAGAATTGTGCCGAATGTGAATTGGAGAGTTAGGTGAAACTCGAATATCACCATTGACACTGCACATGAGAGGATGATGGCCACAGATGTTGCAAAACCTTTCAATAGGTTATCTGCGTATTTAACCACAATCGCTACTAGTAGACCACCGGTAGCTTGCAGAATTACCAAGTATATCACAAACACGTCATACCTAAAACAAATTAAAGAGAATATTTCAAAATGACGTGTGAAACGATATGCAGGACACCAAAAATTCCAATTGTTCCATTCAGTTCAAATCACACTTACCCATAGAAATAACCTTTGTCAATCAAGTTGTGGCCATCATTCAAGTAACAGGTAATAGCGGCAAATGGAATAGAGCAGAGGGAAAGTTGCACATTTCGTAGCCAAATGGACACGGTGGAGCCCTTCAAAATCTTCTCGAAATAAATCCCAGCAAATCCTGACAAGCAACAAGCTGCCACTGCTGCCGTAATACCGAGTGCATGATTCTGTTGACCATCTTCTGTGACGACGGATGACTTTTCCTCCGTCTGGGCAAGCTCAACGAGAATAACTCCAAATAACAGGAATAGTAGGGCTCCCCACTGAGTTGCGAGCAACTTCCTTCGTAGAATTAGTACACTGAATATTGCAGTAGTAAGAATCTTGAGCTGATATGTTACCTGGGCACAGGGAAACATGAACCATAATTACATAGGATTCTTGTGCTTGATAGCTATTGGCCAGGCATATATGGATCGCATGATGGCCAATTGGCTATGATACTAGCCGAGTAAAAATTGACTCCAAGTCCAACTCCAAATAAAATTGTCCTTCAAACTTGCTTCAAGATCAACTAAACCTCGAAATAAATTGCAGATTATTGCGTTCCCTAAAAATCGGAGTCAGTGTACATATGAAGACAAACACATTGATTTTCTTTCACATTTGGCTAAAAAACAATCCGGTCGGTCAAGGAAAATTGGTCAATATAAAACCGCGCCGTCTTCGCCCACCCAATTTCTTGATAGAAACTATGAAACTTGAGCTTTATTATTTGGTGAAATAAGATGCTTATCTTATGCTGTCTCAGTTGTATGTTAGATACGGTAATACATCTGAGTACCCTTTTCTGCAGTATAAATACCCGGTGATCCGTGTACATTTGTTAACGTAATTTTAATTTTACAATTCATAGAAAGGAAATATGACATACTTGATACGTAGCGGCGTCTAAGTGAGATGCGGCTACATACAGCAGATTATTTTGTATCACATAGACCAAGGACGGGATACAGACTTTAAGCGTGTCAATGGGCTGATCCACAACTGTAGCTTTCAATTCATCATACCACTTGGTAAATCCTCCGTGCTCACGATAGAGAACGATTAGACAAGTCAATAGCTTCACGATTTCCGCATTTAACACGGCTGCAAGAACATATTTCGACAAATTAGTATTTTGCGTATCTGAATGATAAATGCTGACTGAAGAGTCCTAATTATATAATAATTTTACTAATTACCTGTAGAAGAAACAAACATATGCCCCGGCCTCGTTCTGGCGTACCGCATCGAAAGTGCCAGTATCGCATTTTGAACAGTTAGGGTCACCAAACTAACGTACCGGAGATATTGTACAGTCATTTAAAATACTAACCAGTTCCAACTGGTTACTCGGTTGATGTGGAGTACCAACTATTGGCAGTACAACGGAACCGGAAATTGCAATCTGTGATAAAAGGAGCCACATTCAACTCAACATTCACTTTGTCAATTTAACACTTAACTAACTAAACTAAATATACCGGGAAAACTAGTTGTGAGCTTTTTACGAGGCTACGTTTTGCTATCTACGTCGTACTAGTCACATAGATACTCTTATCATTCACCCTTCACCCTTTTATTTTCTGCCGTATGTTTTTCTTACATTTACGTCAAAGAACACCCCTATACAATATCAAGAAATAGTCAAACCTCCAATTTTGTACGCCTCATTATACTTGACACTAGAGCCGTTTCGTTTTCCGCTGAGTTACCTATTACCTACCTGTTGTCAGTTGTGGGGCCGCAGCACTCAACAATTGAATTTTGCTGTCAAATATTTTTACTAATAATTGATAATTATGTAGGTATGCGGTATGCCAGGCCAGCAGCTCACCTGCTGTGTATTGTATTGGAATTGGAAGCCTAGCCGTATAGGCATCATCACCATCACCATCGGCTAATACTCTGAGGTAACTATTGACACCAACTCAACACCCACCACATCATACCTACAACGTTGCCGGCTCTGCTTGACTTCAGTTTTGGACACCTTTTTAGTTCTTTTTAGCCGTCCTTCACCACATGATATTAGGTTAGATCTCCGATTCCTCATTTAAGGGAGTTATGAAGTTAAATACAGAAGAGAAATTCCTCAAATGGAGGAATATTTGGCAAGAAGCCGTAATTTACAATAAATATTTTAATAAATAACTTCGACTTTTTGCATTTGAAACCTAGTTTTTTATGATTCGTCTATGTACAAGTCTTAAATATTCTCATTTTTAATCTGTACTGATAAATCACTCTTAATGTAAACAAAAATGATTCATTGAGTGAAATAAGGGTTAGAGTAAACCAAAGCCGGCGGCCTGTAAAGTCCCATTGTAACGTCCCATTGTTACTTCATTGAAACACTCTAATAACACTCTAATAACACGTTACTTACAGGCCGCCGGCTTTGGTGTACTCTAACTCTAACCCTGGACTCACATTCGTAAATAAGGATTGTATGCACTGAAAGAACCAATCTTATTCTGTTGTTTTAAACATTTGAGTTAACGCCAAGTGGTAGTCCAGCATATGAAACCCGAGACACCTTGTATTGTATGGACTCAGGAGGACGCTGACGCTGATGCTGATGAGTGATGCAGTGGTTTGTTTGTGTTCGCACCTAGCATCATCAGTACCGAAAAGATACATGGCGCATGGCGCGGGTAATATGAAATGAACCCGTTTTTGCTATGAGGAGTAGGTAAGGAATTTTAGAAGAGAACATTATTAGGTAGAGATATTTAAATTCAAGGGTCCAAGCGTGTGGACACATGGTAATTTACAAATAAATTAGTGATTTTGTTGATTTCAGTAGTGGGATGTGATGTCGTACTACATAGGAGGGTACGCGGAGTCTGTTTAGCCTGAGTGTCCACTCCACCGGTGGCGGCTGGTGTCCCACGAGACACGAGCCAACATAGTCAAATTAACTTGATGCGATTTAAAACAATATAGGGTTTATATACATAATGCTGCTCTGGTTCCGACTTCCGACAAATTACAGCATTGACTTGACAGTTGCTGGGGGTAAAGGATTCGATTTGGCTTTCGGGTTCGGAGACGGTCGCGGTCGGTCGTCGACTCGAATTTTGTACATACACATACACACATGAAGTTGGACGGAGCATGAGCGAGCGAGCGAAAAGTGGGATAAGAAAAGCATTGGTAAAAGCCTCCTCATCCTCACAAATCCGAACGAACGAACAAGTGCAGTTGTTGTGGTCTCTTCAACCTCGGCCTCGGATGATGGGGACTTATTTTATGTATGTATGTAGGCTAGATACTGAATGTATAAGAACCGTGCTTACCAATTTGGCGTCACGTCACTACATTACATCACAGCCATCTCCATCAAATGTTCCGATTCGTTTGTATTGACTTGGGATTGTGATTTCCGGTCGCTAAAATAACATGTTTTTGGAGAACAGAATACATTGTTCAAAATTGAACATTTTGAATCCCAAAACGCCTTGTTTTACATGATCAAGGATTTTATGAATAACAATAAGTAAAGGCGCATTATGCTTTAATGCAGGCAGCTTGTACTTGCCCGAATAAAATATAGGCAAGAGTAGAACGAGAAGGTAATAATGAGCAAAAGTCAACGCACAAGGGATATAGTCGTGAACATCGCGCAGGCAGATACTTCACTTCGGCATTCGGCATCCATCTCCACCTCCACTTCTGTTGGTGCTTCTCTACTCTGATTTTCTAAACAAAATCGAATATAAGAATTGACCCCTCTTTTCGCTAACAAACAGGTGACAGGAAGTCGTTGACCACTTCAAATGCGATTCGACTGCTGTTGACTTGACTGCGGAATAATTGGTGCGCCTCATCATCGTGCATCTCATCAGACATCAGTCAGACAACAGCGTGACTGATTGTCAACGTCAACCGTCAAAGACGGGCCTATCTCATTTGACACGTAAGTAGAGTTGAGGTTGAGTGGACTCGGACTCCACATTCAATTATTTTGTCACTTGAACTTGACCTCTGTTAGGTTGAAGTTAGAAATCGATCTGCAATGCTGAATGCTGAATGATTTCAATATTATATGCGATGTTGGATGTGTAAGGTGCAACCGCAACCGAACAGAAAGCAGACAGGTGACTGTTCGCTTAAGGACCACTTCTACGCCTCACCCTCTGATTTCTAGATTTTATTTTTTCAGCAAGTAAATGAGATTAAAATCAAAAAACCAAAGCCACCACGCGATGGAAAGTGTTAATCCATACATATCTGCCAATTCTTAGTTCATTGCGATTAACCGTTAACGAATAAAAGTGTATTTAGTTAGTGAAAAACCAGAAAAACCACTTTGGTTTTTTATTAACTAAAATCAAGTTTATTCCTTAACTATTAAAGCCACTACCTTAAAAATTGATACACATGTAGGGATTAACACTTTCCATCGCATGGTGGTTTTGGTTTTTTGATTTTCAGCTCATTTACTTCCTGAAAAAAATAAAATCTAGAAATCAGAGGGTGAGGCGGGGTGCGGGGTATGTGGTCCTTAAGCTAAAATGTATAGTTTGTTGTCATGAATCTCAAAGGCTCGGTGCCCTGCCATGTTTTGACATTTGAATTTGAATCCTTCGAGGAGTTCGACCGCAGCTAAGCCACATTTCTAGTAAACATGTTTAGGCACGCACGACCTAGTAACTTGGATGGAAGCTTTTCGAGGTTCTAGATCTTACATCTATTAAAGCACACTGAAAGCATGCGCGTTTTGTAAAACAACTGTTGGGCATCAAAACTCAACATTTACAACCTCGATCTCCAAATTACAAATTACGGGTTTTCATTAGGAGGTGCTCGGGATACTGTTCATGTTCACCACATAAGACGTAACGCTGCTTCGTTTACAAGAAACCTGCCCCAATCAAATATTGGGAGGCCCCGGGTAGAAAAATCTCATCAAGCACATTGGCTTTGAAATTCTAAAATGCTAAAATGCTCATTTCCAGCTTATTTCTCTTCTCAGTTTATTCACAAACTCGTCCTCCTGGTGTACAAACACAGAGCACTCGAGAGTAGACAGAGAAGAGCAGTAAGCGTGCCATCATCGTAAATCATACCACGTAACCAGTAGTGAAACAAACAAGTTTGCAAGAATTAGTAGAAAACCTTCGTCACTCGTCACAGATCAAATTCACCCTGTTTGACCGGTCGATGTACATCTTTCTTTACCTAATCAGGTGTTGAGAAACATATTGGGCTGTACCCTGGAAACTGGAGGACGGCTAGAGATGTACGCCAAAGGGAAAGGATCAACCGTCCCTTCCGATGCTCAAGCTCGGGAAAAGTAATTGCTTTTATTTTATTACTACTGTAATAGGAATATTTGTTTGTAAACAAGAACGACGATCAAGTATCAATCAATGTATTACTCCTTTGTTTGTGTATAAGTCGATTTAAGATGAGTTGACAAGAATGTAAATCCTTTACAGATTAGCCCTGTACGTGTACGAGTATTTACTTCATGTGGGAGCTCAGAAAGCTGCACAAACATTCCTATCTGAGGTAACTTATTGGTTTCTATTCAATCGGCATTAATTTTACTTTGCAATTTATATTTATTAGAAATGTGTGTATTTCAGATACGTTGGGAGAAGAACATAACTCTGGGTGAGCCACCTGGCTTCTTACACTCCTGGTGGTGGTAAGTCATACTCTGGTCATACTATGTCATGGGGTAGTGGAATTAACCCTTGGAACTTGGAACTCTCTCTAAACAACAAATTAATTTTATTGTTTCAGTGTATTTTGGGACTTGTATTGTGCTGCACCTGAACGACGAGACACTTGTGAACATTCAAGTGAAGCCAAGGCGTTCCATGACTACGTGAGTATTTCTTCCTAATCCTAACTGCTTTACAATTTCCTTTGAGCGTACGCTTAAAGCTTCGGGTGTGAGTAATCCCCCCCAAGTCCCAACTGCAATGCAATATTTGTTACAATTTTCGAATCTCATCTTTCACCGTTTTTGTTTTTGATTTTGATGCAGTTTATAGTTTATGTAGAAACTCTTCTTAATATCAGGTTGATTTATTCATATTTACAGGGATTTGTTAATTCTGGATATGGCGTCAACGGAATCTCTCACGTAAGATGCTATTTAAAATGGAATTCTGGCTTCATAATTCTGTGTTCGATATTCCAAGTATTCCGTACAATAGTTCAAAATTAGAATATAACTACTAAATATTGAAAACAGAGCGGTGGTCCTGCTCCAAGTCCAATGAATCAGATGCCTCCATCGGACGCCATGTCAGGTCCAATGCCACCAGGTTTTTTTCCGGTAAGCAACAAGATTGGTCTAGGATTTATGAATAAAATGTTCAAGCAGCTGAGCAATAAGTCTTTGGTTGAACTTTCAGAATTCCTCAATGAGACCATCTCCTCCAACGCATCCTTCGTCTCAGCCTTCACCACATTCGCAACCACCTCCACCGCAAATGATATCAAATCAGGTAAGCATGAACATGAAATATTTGGCGTCCTCGTGCACATTTTGTTAAAATCCAAGTCTACTAACTTCGTTCTATTTTGCCCTGAACTCCAGCCCTTCATGGGGCCCAGATATGGTGGACCCAGACCAAGGCTACCGCAGATGGGCAACGAATTCAATGGAGTAAGTTGTCCTTAACAAAGTTTTAAAATACGTTACTTTTGTTAATTCGGCTAGACTTTGAACGAATTTTTTTGTTTTCAAACACTCAGCCGCCAGGACAACCAATGATGTCTGGTCCTATGGATCCATCCCGGCAAGGACCTGGAGGGATGTCAATGTCATCAATGGGACCACGAATGAATCCACCTCGTCCCGGAATGGGACCGTTGGGTCCTTCGTACGGCCCAAATCCAGGCATGAGAGGACCTCCGCCTGGTCAAGGCATGCCCCCGATTTCCATGTCTGGTCAGGGCCGTCCTCAGTGGCCACCTAATAGCTCAGGGGTGAGTTCAAATCTTTAAGTGATAATATTCTAGCCGCTAGCATCGATACTAACTAGAATAACATACTGATTTCGAAATCCTTTAACTTCAACTTGATTCTATTTAGCCGATGAACTACAACTCCTCATCCTCACCCGGAAACTATGGGGGACCTCCTACGGGACCTCCCCCAATTTTGCCAAGTCCTCAAGGTAAATATTTATGAGTTGTTTCCAAAGTTAATAGTTCTTGGTCTTCTTGGTGGTTTTCTTCAAACTATGAAATTTTGAGCAATATATCTCACGGGCATGTTTGTCTTGACTGAGCAGATTCATCCAACTCTGGAGGGGAAAATATCTATGGAATGATGAAACCAGGTCCTGGAAACATGTCGGGGGTATATCTAAATTCATTTCTGTAAGACAGTGTAGATCCAGTATGAGATTACAACTATAAATTCTTACATTCCGCAGGACTTTCCGATGAACAGTGGACCTGAAGGTGGACCACTGCCGATAGGCGGTGGTTTGACACCGGTCCTGAACGGAGATACAATGGACATGAAGAATTCACCAGCAAACGGCCCTAGCACACCCCGGGACGACGGGAATTCTTCAATTGCAGAGTACAATTTAGGCGGTTTTGGTCCGCCTGAAAACGTAAGTTTTGACGTGGCTTAACGTGAAACTCAATTTGACCTTTTCATAATTTGAACATTTGGATACTTTTATTTCTTAGGAACAAGCTGAATCTGCGGCAATCCTGAAAATCAAAGAGAGCATGCAGGAAGAAGCGAAACGGTTTGAGAAGGATTCTGAACACCCGGACTATTTCATGCAATGATTTTGTACAAAGATGGTGGTTGAGTGGGTTACTTAGAATCGGACCTGGTCCTCACTTGAATGGTTTTTGCATTTTTTCGTAGTTATAAATATGTACTTAAGAATGAACGGTACGACGAACGTCGTTGAATTTTAATTAGTGTAAGTAAACCTATTCTTCTGTGGTAGATTTAGTTCACTTTCATAATAGAATAACCCATAAGTATAAAGTATTAGAAACATGTATTCCTGTGAAGGAGTCATTTCAAATGTAAGAGTGCACTATTTCATGGCAAGGAAACTACATATGGAGTAGTTCTATTCTATGTACGACTCCCTTTCCGTTGTACCTACGGAAGTATCCTATACTTTAGAGGACGTCTCTGTCTGGTCCCACTCCTTTGTGTCACAATTCTATTGTTGTACATACATACTGTACATTGTATTACTACACTTAGGTCGTTCGTACTTGCAATATCTTTTTGCAAAAGGATTAGTGAAAGAATTAGTTTCAAGGTGTAAAGATCTGGACGAATAAATGCGATGGTAAATATTATATCTAGACAGATAAAAAAAGGAATTCAACTTCATTTTTAGCTCGCAAACTAATAAGATTAATCACAGCGACTTCGTCGCTTTTTTAAGTCGGGACGTTTCTATATCAACCTTGTTTGTGTCTTTGCTATTCGATCAGTCATATTCTATTGGTGTCCTTGCTCTCATGGTCATGGAGAATTGACCTTAAGTTTTCATACCTTGTACAAGGTTAGACCACCGGCACGGGTCATTCACAAGTCACAAGACTATATCCAGGAGCATGTCTTAACAACACACATCTACCATCTAAAGGATCTATGTACGTACATCATTTCAAGAATGAATGTAGAGTTGAGACCCAAGAAATGTGTTCCTCTCTTTTGAACGCTCGCGTTGCTTGTGTCCGTAAGGAGATATGGTGATAAGTAAGGCGGGTGTTCAAAGAAGGTGGAAGACTTATTTGGGTCTCAGCAGAACGCTGATCGCTGCCGATGTTGTTGAAACGGTGCATATCGCATGTTGCATCCAGTATCGAATAATAAATCAAATTGAGGCAAAGTCCTTATCTTCACGCTACTAAGTGGTTTAGTCCTTACATGAACGTTGTGTGTTGATTGTCGTTCCGTTCTTGTGGAAGATCAAGAGTAATGTATATAAAAAACGCTGTCAGCCGCATTGAACTGAAACCTGCATTATTTTGATCGTCATAAGTCAGAACTCTTTGGAAGCGGCAAGAATAAAATTCGATCTTGAGGTGAGCAGCAATAATTCGTAATAGCTCAGACAGGCAGGTGGCAGGGCCGACGATGACCAATCAGTCTTCTTCCGTATAATAATGAATAACACTGCCACTTACCTTTAACATTTGCTGGACTTCAGCGGTGCGACCGGTCACTCTCACTAGTCGGTAAAAGACGTTTGGACAACGCTGCTCGCCTTTCCTCAATTCATGACAGACAGAGGACGCCTTTATGGGCTCTAAGCTAGCATCACGAGTTGCTGTGCCGACCTGCTCCTGACTGACTCGGACTCCTGACTATTATTTATATTAATACAGATAATATTATTTGCTATTTTCTTTTCAGACCATATCTCACAGTGACAGTTCTGTGTCCTCCTGAAAGCCTCGACGTGGCACACAGACATATAGCTTAGTGACAAGTGAATTTTTGATACCTACCTAAACTCTTTGCTATTTCCTTTTGTAATACTTCCTAAATTCCAATGACGGAGATGAGTGCCAGCAGTAGTACTGGTAGTAGCGGTTCGAGCCGAATCAAGGTTGTTGATGGAGACTGGATTTGCGATGACCCGGAGTAAGTTGCATACTCCAGATCAATAATTTTATCTCAGTGAAGGTGTTGGATTAGCGAATATTTACTACATACAGTTAGGTAGCAGACTGGATTTCGTACATCGTAGGAAATCTAGTTCTGCGATTAATTAACGGCCTACTTTATGCTTGCATTATTTCGAACTGTGTGTAAAACGATCAAGCTTCATTTCATTGAGGTTGTAATACGTATTATGTCCATGTCCATGGGTTTTGAAAGTGCGACTCCATTGTTCTTTATTAGGTGCGCAAATCTTAATTTCGCACGACGTGAATCCTGCAATAAATGTGGAAAGGAGAGACCGGATTTGGCTTCGTTGAAGAAACTCATAGGGACTGAAATAGGAAAAGCTGCTGCGGAAAAGAGTCGTGGCCTATTCAGTGCTGATGACTGGCAGTGCTCAAAGTGAGTTGAGATCAATAATTATATATTCTTGACTCATTGGAAACGGTGGCCCGTTTTATAAGTAGTTAATTTAATCTTACAGATGTGGAAATGTTAACTGGGCCCGTCGTCAACAATGCAATATGTGTAATGCACCCAAAGTTGGTGAAGTGGAAGAACGAACAGGCTACGGCGGGGGTTCGTTGATATTTTACACCATTGAACAAAAGTTCAAATGACAAGGAATGATCATTTGGGTATTTCACTGTGGATAGGCGATCCTATTGATATATTCATTGTAAAATACAGGGTACAACGACCGAGGAGTGGTTGAGTACGTGGAACGGGCCGAATCTGATGATGAGTATGACGAGGTGGGATGTTTATTCATCTACTGTTGCATATGGCACGGTTCCCTCTGTCGACCAACTACAATAGAGTCCAGCCAGAGTCAAGCATCACATATTTGCGTCTAAGGCTGACCTTGCTGCTCATATGTCTGGCTCTGTCACCCGGTGCATGTACGCCAAAGTGTCGTTCATGCAGCAGTACTGATTCATTTCAGTACTCTCATAATGAATTAACCTAATCGAGACGATGCCCAAAGCTTTCTAGAATGTTCTATTCAGTATCGCAGATAAATGTCGCCAAAAGTCTAAAAAATTGAAATTCTTGTGTAGTTCTGGAACTTTTCTACTCAATTTTTTAGTTCAGTGTGATAAGCCGACTTAGGATTCAATTTTAGCGTAAAATATTCGACCGTGGTTAAAGAAAGTTGTCAATTAAACGGAGAACGTGTGTTATATATGTTGTAGTTTGGACGGAAAAGGAAGCGACCCAGAATGCATTCTAATTCCAATGAAAATATCAACTGCGACACTACTTCTCGTCCTATCGTCGAGAAAAGCGATGCTGAAGAAGAACCAGAGGACGAGGATGATGAAGATGACGATGATGAAGATGATGTAAGTAGTTGTGAATAAATGCAATCACAGAGTTAAAGAGTTGTAGTCATCGGCGCCTTCTAGCCTTCATCGACTGTACCGAAATTAGCCCTTAAGCTATACAGAAAAAAGAATAGTAGGTACTTAGACACTTCTAAAGGAATATTTTAAAGAAAAATGAATATGTAGACGGTACGAGAGAATGCTCAACTACTCACTCGTAGCATATTTTGAATTGGAATGAGTATATCATTGACTTTCAGGACGATGGCGACCTTTCCAAGTACGACTTGACTGGATGGGGTGAAGAAGAAGATGAGAAGGGAGATGGTGGGAACTGATTTGTGTTGAATCTGACTAGTTAAAATTCACGCTATACGTTAATCCTAATGTCCGTGGGGTTTATTGGCTTCATTCATATAATGACAGTATTGGGATCTTTATCATCTAATTACTAGCTTCCTTCCTAATGCTGAAGTTTCCAGTAGTGTTCTATGTTTACTGTTTACTTATCGCTGTTTTAACTTTTTGACTATGAATTGTTGATAGGTAAAGGTAAACCAAACCCATGCTATGCTGTCTCCAGCGTTCTGAACCCATTGTAGCCTCCAGTTAAAATGTAATTATTGCCTCCCATGGAGTCTAAATTTAATTAAAGTTTTGCTAGATTAGGAAAGGTAAAACCCTATAAAATAATTCGAAATAATTAAGCTTAGCGGCATTCCAAAAACCCTGTCTTAACTTAACCATTAGGAAAATAGAAAGAAAGCGAGGAGGCAAAACTTGGATGCAACATAGCACGGGATTTGTTTTAATTTGACCCTCGGAATTCTCTAATGTTAAGTTTTTAAAATAAAATCGACTTATCATTAGAGAAATAAAATTACTGAATTATTGTTTATGTTGAGCTGCTCTTTTATTTCTTTGTGGATTGCAGTGAAATCAATTTGATGTTGCAACATCGATGTCAGTCAAACATCGATTCGATTCGACTGACTGTAAATAATTTGTTCCTATTCCGTTCCATGGTTCCATTTCCATGCCCCACTTCCATTTGAAAATCCGTTGTTCTTCGCCTCATGTGGTTGTTAGTTTGACATCCGGAATCCAAAATCAAAGGCTTCCTGAAGCGTTTGCATTACGTTTATTGTGTTGCATAATGTATGGTGTTGGTGGGATTTGGGATGGGTATTACGGGTTTGTCTTCCGGAAGCAAAATCATTGTTAGCTGCCCTTCACCCTTTCATTTCATACCACTAACTGTAGCTTGAGCGGTTTTAATTACATATCCGGAATCCAAGGCTTCCTGTACCGTTTACATTACATTTATCCTGTTGAATGAATGTGTAGTGTTGAGATGGGTGCTACGGGTTTTTCTTCCGGAAGCAAAATCATTGTCAGTGTCCATTGCTTTCATAAAATCAGCAGCTTGAGCGTTTAGCAACACGCCCGGATTCTAAGGCCTCCTCCTGAAGCGTCTACACCAATTGTGAGTGAATGTGTGGTGTTGGGTAGGGTATTATGGTTTTTCTTCCGGAAGTCAAATCATTGCCGTGGCCTCGGTCCTCATTTCATACCATGCTGGAGCAGATACACATTAGATTAGTCATCGGCTACTCTCGCAAATCCTTCTCGTAATTTGTTCCATTTGGATTGGTTAGGTCCTGTCTCGAAGCCCGTATTTTTGGTATTATTTGAGTCCCAAGCAAGCACTTCGAATGGTGAATTAACAGTTGATATATTGATAGCTTATGTAAGAGGCTCGTTGAAGGGTCCATATTTTTCATAAAATGCGGACTTTCCAAAGAAAAGCTTCTTGGACTTCCTTCCGAAATGCATAAACTAAGAAGAATAGAGGATCCGACATATTTGATGAACCCTTGTTCGGATCAAAATGCGAACAAACCGTTACAGCAAATGGAACATGCCACAAATTAAGTAAAATTGTGTCGAATTCCGTAATTCTAACGTGGGTTAAATCCCAGTGACCTTTTCATCGACTTCTAAAGATTTAGTTATTTTGTGATTTTTGGACTTGGATATACTTGGACTTTGAGAAAGTCGGTGGGACAATTAGAAAATCGCCAAAGCACGGGTGCTTGAAACTTGAAATTCAAGTTTCTCATTACAAGATGGAATTATTTAACAATAAAATCGCGATTATTTTATTGTATGCTGTAAAGGCATCGAATGCGATGTGAACGGTGTGTGGAGACGCGATTCCAATCCAAACAGATGACGAAAGCCTTGCTTCTTCTTGAAATACCTATTCTGTCTTCGATTCATTAGCTGCTGCAAGTTTCAATTCGTACAGTTGACACACTTGCTGTACTTCGAAATCTTCGAGCTTGTCCGGACTCAGTGGTTTCCCCACCCGTTCTTGAGAATTGGGTAGCGCTACTTGTTTAGCTAACGTTCTGTAGTAATCCTAAAATTCACGAAAAGTAGAGAATCAAAAGAAGGATTGTCAGGACGGAAAAGAGGACAGATGATAATCTAAATTCCATTCCGATTTGAAATGTCTAGTTATCTGAATTTAATAATCTAATAATATTTGCTGTTCCAAACGCTAGTGGATTGGAACAAGCGACGGAGGCGCTCAATGTTTTGAACAATAGGTTTTGTTTGTTAAAGGTAAACCAAGCTAAAACTTACTGTCCACTCGTGCATGAACAGGCTCATCTGCTTCTCTGTCGCCTTGCCCATGTTACGCCGAAACTCATCTCGAACATAAATATCCCCAAGTTCTAACAAGTAGTTTAAATAATTTACAAAAGAACAATTGAAGTGTACTGTTGCTAAGACCATTTCAGTAATGAATTAATGAACAATTCACCTTTCAGTTCCTTAGGCAAAGTTCTATGAAGCCGTAGAATCGCCTTGTACAAAGTCCTGAACTCACGATACTGCATTCGACTCACTTTTCAGTCCCTGGGTAGATGCCTTCTTGAGTTAAGGTTAAACCTTATCAAGAACCCGTTGGGTAAGCGATTTTATTAGGATCGGGTCAAGAAAGTGCAAGCTGTTCGAAAAAACTCAAAATTTCCGTGATAACGTATTATCACTGAAGGTTAGAACAATGAACAATCTGACTGTCTATTGTAATACAATTTTTTTTTTTTGTTTGATACTGGTATACCGATATTGTGCACAATAGTCTACAAACCAAACACCATATCAAATGCGAATTATTATCCGAGATTATTGGTTGCCTTGCCTATGTATGTCAGTAGTCCTCTACCTCTACTCTTCCTCGAGTGACTTTCACCACACCACACACTTTCTCCAACTCATTTAGAATGGCGCGCTTTCTGGTCCAGTCCAGATTCAATAATTACTTAGGTGAAAATCAACATTTCTAAAACAATAGAAATCCCGATTTTTTATGAGAGGATGGGATCGGCAGAATTGTATGCCTAACATTCTACATCCCGTTTTGATACTGAATTATTGTTAACAGTTAGTTAACCCGCCCGCATGAGCAATCTTTTATTTGATTTGTGGACTCTCAGTCTGTACTTTTGATTTGATGAATCATGTACAATATTAATATCGTAGCAAGATTCATTGACGAGATTTTGTTTTACTAAGCTAGAAATTCGGAGCCTGCGCTGCTGTGCTACTAATATTCAATACCAAAGATTTGATGCGGCGATTTAAGTAAAAATTGCAGATGCATTTGCTTAGATCACGCTGTCTTAATTTGTCACTGCCAGACTGTATATATTTCTCAACGATGAACGATTTACTTCCACCAAGTTCAGGCTGCTGAGTTGACGTTATAGTACAAGGGATTGAATTGCGTTGCAGCAATTAGGACAAGGATGTGGTATTCACGTCGGATCAAATCAATGCTAATCTGGTCTGTGGATATTCGTCTTTCGTCTTTCACAACACAAAACACAACGCATATGCTCTACTCTGCGAGAAAGATTTAATAATGAGCCTAAATTATGCAAAATATAAAGCTATTTAAGCTCTGGAATTAATGATCTGTGGACACTGTAGATTGCATGTTGTATATTGAGTTGAGTCGATGTATTGTTGTATTTATTTGCGATAAGAGTATATACAAGAGATATGCGGACATATAGAGAGAAGGAAAGACGATATGAAATCATAGGCTTAATCTTACGTAAATAATTTCCAATTTGGTATGAAACACGTAGATTCAGTAAAAGGTTCATTCGAACGTCAAGAGAGACAAAAACCAACTTCCAGCAGCACCACACGCGTTTCTCATAGCACCGTTTCATCTGTAATTATTTAACTTTCGGGAAGGGGCTCAGATGGGTTCTCACGAGCAGCTTCGTCCAAGATGGGCAGAAATGAGTCCATAGACAGCTTCCTGAATTTTCAAGATTAAAACAATGCTTGAATAGTGAAGGTCATTGACCAACGAGGATTATATACGACAATAAAACTTGGAAGTGAAGTATGATCCAACTCACCGGTCGAAAAAGAGGTCATACGAGCTCGGAGCCGAATGTGATCTTCCATTCAAATGCAAAAGATTCTTGATTGTGTATCCGGACCTTCGGAATGGATGTTGAAAGGAATGGTGCTTTAACATCGTTTTGACCATGATCAAAGTGTCGAGTTTGGGTATGGAACGAACACAGTGAATGATCTCTTCATCACTAACTTCAATGTACACTGTGCAATTCTCTTCCTCGGAAGGTAGAGGATGTTCCCCGTACTGAGTTATCCAGTCGTGAACCTAAATAGTTAAACTTAGTTAATTAAATTCCAACTAAAATGAGAATTATTGGAAATCAGTGCAGTCACCTCACCTTGATTTCAGTGACAGTGATTCGGTTTGCAGGATCCTTTTGGAGCATTCTTGAAATAAGATCTTGAACTGCATCTGAGTGAGTGGGTTGGATTGGGAATTTGAAGGGCTCATGTTGTATTTTGTAGTAGAGCTTCACAATATTGCTGTCACAAAAAGGCACGACTCCGAAGATTAGAGCAAAAAGAGTAATTCCTAACTGCCACACATCAGCAGCCTTCCCACCGTAACTCCCGCTCAGGTTCGTCAGCGCCTCTGGAAATACAGAAGAAGTGTGTGAAGTAAATCTTGATTGGTTTGTTATTTTTGAGACGTCTTAAATCCTTGTTTGAAATAATTCGTAATTTTACCTGGAGCAATAAATGCAGGGGTTCCAGAAGTGCTCGTTAGAAGTGCATCATCTTCCCCACTAAATTCATTGCACACTCCAAAATCCGCAATTTTGATATGATCGTCGTCACTCACGAGCAAATTGGAGGGTTTTATATCTCGATGGATTATTTTTTGATAGTGAAGGTACTCAATCCCTAGAATTACGTCCCGAAAATACTTCCAAGCCTTTTCTTCCGACAACGGGCTGGATGTGGGAATTTTCAGGATTTCACCACGCTCCAAGAGTTCAAAAACTAAAAATCAAGGTGTAGGTTATTTAGCTTCACATCGCAATCATTTGTTATAGCCTTTGCAAAATACGCACATCTTGTCAAGATAAAGATACTCAGAAATACATATTCGCATATCAAACCAAGATGCTTACCCAGATACAAGTTATCTTCGGTGGAATCATCCAAAACTTCCACCAGTTTCACAACATTGGGATGATTGAGTTTCTTGAGAATGGCAACTTCGGTATATATCTTTTCCAATGGATTTAAAGCTGCGTATTTTGTTCCGCATCGACGCGAAGGTGCAGCTCTTCCAAAAATACCTGCCTTTTGCAGAAGCTTCCTCTTTGACAATATTTTCATAGCCTAATTTTAAAAAAAAAACAGTTTGTTGTGTCATTGACCCAGTACTGGATGTTCTTGGGCTCTGGCCTTGTAATAACATAAGTGACCAGAATTTGAAATTATGTCGAAAAACTCTGGATTCACTTACATAATGCTTTTCGTCTTCTTCGTTGTAGGCCAGTTTGACAATTCCGTAGGAACCCTGTCCAATGGACTCCTTCAACTTGTACTGATTCAGCTGAATGTGATCCCCGTCCTTCTCGATACTCACTCTCTGAGATTCTCGTAACTCCTTCCGTCGTGTCATGTATGGAGAGGAGGCAGGAGAAGTGAAGGGTGAAAATGGAAAATTGGGAAATATTGGTCGAGCATACATGTTCTGGGCCCTGGATTGAACTTTGATGGGTTCACTGGGAACCGCTTTCTCCTCCCTCGAGTTTGAAACTGAGGTTGCTGGACGCTTCTTGGGAATGCATCCAGCAATTGGCGTGGGAGCTTCTGAAGAGCTCGTTTGAGAAGTAGAACAACTGCTGTAGTTCAGGTCACCGTTTCCAGGTGCAGAGTCCAGAAGTCTCCTCTGACTATCTGGTGGACAGTGCTTCGTCTTGTTCCCATCGTAAAGGGTCATGCTAATATGCTACCCTAGCCCTAGGGCAGAATAGTCAAGGGTTTGCTTTGAGCTTTGACGCCGACAGAGCGCTCGAGGTTCGCTGAACGTAGTCCAAAGAATGTTAACTATTTCTTGTAGTTTAGATTTTTAGATCCTTTTCGTTAGATGCAGGTCACATCACACTCGTTAAATGCCCCAAACGCTTATCGTCTGCCACCTGCAAATCATGTATGTCCAGGGTGAATTTAGCTGCAAGTGCACGTGTGATAGATTTCTCGAATTCAGAGACTGCCACTTAGAATGAAATATTTCTCGAAAAGCTCGTAAAGCATCATTGACAAACCCAATATTCAATATTTCGCATACCTACGTAACAAACTGAAATGAGGCAATCTTGGTGATTACTTCGTAACACGATCAAATTATGACCTCGGCTTATGTCACATGGAGTTTAGATTCGCCTTGGTAAGACCTGCATTTCTGATATTGACATTCCATCCCGCTGCTGTCGCGGTCACGAATCATAATTAGCTTCCTGGCACTGCGGTCGGAGGTAAAAGCTGGCGTGATTCCGCTGTTCAACTATAATTCAAAAAAAAAATATTTTGCGTATTTAGTGTATTGCACCGTATTTATTTGCTGCTGGCTGGCTAAAATAGTAATAAATATCACTGATCACTCTGCAATAGAATGACGTTCGAAGTTAATAAGCGCTTCAGGCATTATTCCATGTTAATCTATTTTTTTAAGTTAATGATTGGCGTATTTAGTAAGTACTTTTGATTTTCGAGTCCGAGTCGATAATTTTACCTGCAACCTGTTTACATTTTCAATAATTCAAAAACCGGGTCGGTGACCAGGGGAAAACACCACGGGATTTCTTGGAACCGCGAGCACCAAAAGGACAGTTGTCTGGTGCTCGACGCGTAGCACCAGATATGGAGGATCGCTAAGCACAGAGACTTCTAGCTTTTGTTTAGAGCAGCAGCGTACCTTCTTATTCAGACGACAGCGCAAAATGGAATATAATTCCGTCCACACGAGGAATGTACGAATACGAAGCTGAACGAGGAAAAACACCAGCCGAGCCTCACAAAGTGTTCGCAGTTCCTAGTTCCTAACACTCAGCGCTCAGCACTACTGAGTTGGTAAAACATTTTTATTGATTCGCAATTCTCAACCTGTTTTTTGCTGGAATCTGGAAAGGAAAAAAGCTGACTCGACTCGGCTATGCTGTGAGAATCAGAATGCCCAGCTCTGTATTCGATCCTCCTACCCAATCCATGTGAAAATAACAAATTCACACATTGACAATCCAACCGCTTAAGTGAACACAACTCCATGCACGCACACATTTGTACAAGTACAAAATATGAGAATTAGAAAACATATCAAGCAACACGCTAAGCCTTTTCATTTCAGAGAATCCTATTTCATGTGGATGTAAAAGTATGCTTATAATTGTGTAATGGTGAACTGTTCGCCATATAACAGAAAATGTTTATTTCAAGAGTCTGGTATGGGACCTTGGCATAAATTATGGCACCAATCGAGTCAATTTAAATGCCTGTTGTATATACTATGTAGATAAGCTTAGGAGCTCTGAGTCTGCAGGCTGTTTTTGTCAGTTAATTCCTTCATCAATTAGAGTTATATGACAATTTAAATGTCATATGCGTAGTGCAGCTTAGCTGCTGGAAGTTTGGAACGCCAAAGCCTACAACGGATGTTGGATGAATTCATCTCATTTCTAAATTGGTATAACTGTTCGCTTGTACAGAAGTATTCCGCACAATGCCCATATGCCAATGAACAACGAACCCTAAGAACATATTCAGGATTTTAAAAATAATTCACACTACATCGCTTTCCAATCCATATGTGGAAATGTACTAGACTAGAATTCGTCCTCAGCTTTCCGCTGGAGGCTCTTATTTTATTAACCAAATAATAAGCGGAGTAGTTTCCGATAGAAGCAGCGTCTTAAATCATGTTCAATCAACTCTGTCGTCTGTGCTGATTTAGCATCGCATGTCATGCTTTAGACTATCGGACAAGTCATGGGCTGACTTAACTTTGGCAACTATTGATTTACAGAATAGAGAGGAGAAAAGAGATGAGTCCGAGTTGTATGCCAGCTTGCGTTTACCCGAATTAAATTGAATTTACAAGACAACAGGTAGAGGACAGCCAAGCGCCAAGCAAGCTGGGGCCAATAATGCTGCAGCAGAGATATCACAAGTAGTCCACTACCCCATTCCAACCTACAGGGTGAGTTGAAGAGTTTATAGCCCGTGTCACGGGGCCCGTGACATGTCAAACTGACGTACTTTCAGTTAGAATATCGAATCGAAAAAAATGATTTCGATGCGTTCACGACAAACAACAATGCCTCCAAGTTTAGAAGGCAGTAGTGTTGCGTAATGTTCCATTGCATGATAGTGGTAATAAAGGTAGGTTGACTGGGTTTGACTGGCAGTTTAATGTGCATCTCACATTTTGGAACTTTTAGTTTCACAAATCAGGCGTCCAAAGTACGGTTCAGCAATGAATACGCCTGTTTCGTGACTTCCTTTCGAGCAACAGGAAAATAAATTAAAAATGCTTAAGTAGGTAGCTCGCTTAACCATGTTCGGTAGCAAAGCAAACCAATCCGGTGTCCTTGTTAATTTGTCTTTTCAATTATACACAAAGTTATTTAACCGATCTGCGATTCATATTCCATTGTGAATTGTAATTGGGTTCCATGAAATATTTGTACCTTCACTTCAGGTCCCTCCTGCTTTAGTTAAGCTGAGGCCGGAGGGGTTTAATAAAGATTTCACGTTTCACATCGCTATTGACAAAAACAATGCTGACGCAAAATACGTCAACGGAACGGAATACTTTGAACTCTAGCCAATTGATAGGTTGAGATTGAGAGCGTTGAAAAATGTATTTTATCAGATTTATACCAGAAGCCCAATTCCACATTACTCGCGCATCTTCGGTTTAGCCTTAAGGACGACATACTTCGCCTCACCCTATGATTTTTATATTTGATTCTTTCCAGCGAGTAATAATAGGACAAGTCAAAAAACCAAAACCACAATGCAATGCAAATCGTTAATCCCTGTATGCGTATTAATTTTTAAAATGGAGACACATGATTTGTAACACATGGGATTAACACTCTCCATCGCATAGTGGTTTTGGATTTTGGAATTTTGGTTTATTACCTGCTGGGAAAAATCATGTCTAGAAATCATATGATGGGGCGGGGTGTGTCGTTCTTAAACGCCATTACCGTTTGGCGTCGTGTCGTTCGAATTTATGATTTGAGGAAGAACCAGCCCACCCTGTATCAGAATGTAGGCACAACAAAGTAGGCTTTCTAATGCATTCTGATTGCATTGCAGCTTGCACCTTCTTCCTGGCCACTATTATTGGGATAGAGAACCCCGGTTCACTTCATCACAAATCCCGTTATCAAGCTTCAGCTGTACTCCAATATTAACTCTGATCTCTTCGTTGTTGTTTACGTCCATTTATTTGACCAAGGAAGGAGCTTCTTTTCACTTCCTTCTCAATTCCCCACTCATGAAGCTCAAATCTTTGACCCTGTCACCCCTTCGTGTCTCGGACCTCTGAGACCAGCGTCCCATAGGACACTTCGGGCAGCTAGAAAGAATCCTAGAATTAGCGAAACGAAGGAAACGATGGATCTGTAGAAGCTGATGCCTGTGTGTCGGGTGTCCTACGGAGTGCGCTGCGATCTGACCTGATCTGAACGTGTCACCTTGTGTCATCTGATGTGAGGTTTCCAACTTCCAACGCAAGACTGATGTAGCACTTATGGATTCATTTTGTCTACACGCTGAACAACTGCTTCAACTAAATTCCACTTTCACAACTATCTCGGGACTCGGTTTTTTACACCCCTGGCCTGGGAAGAATTATTTGGAATTTATGTGATCAAGATTCTCAAATAGCCGTCTTAATTTGTAACTAAACATAGAATGAAGGTATGACATAAGAAAAGTAAAGATAAATTAGCATACATGTACTGTACAATGTTTTGTTTGTTGGTGTAGTTCAGGTTGGAATTCAAGTTGCACAGTGTTATTTCTTTCATTTCAGGAATAACTGAGCGCAAACTACTAGAATTAGAAGTTGAATTCTATTGACGACTACCGTACTTGGTACTTGGTACTAAATAGAATGGGAATGGGAGCTGTGCAAGACTATCAATGGTAAGTAAAGTTTGCAATGAAAGAAACGTTTGATTTTCTGAAAGTTATTCATGGTTAGTCGCATATTTGGTTCGCTCTGTTGAAAGTTGTCAATATTTAGAATGTGGGCATAAAGACAAAAGATGCAATTTTAGTCTCACATCCGCTTTAAAACAAAACATTCATGCCTACTATATATCATATCATCTTCAAGTGCGCTTCCTGTAGAATCTGCGTCTTGAATGAGCCATTCATCAGTAATTTTTTTGTATGTTACAGGGTATATGCTATTATGGATTCCTCTCGAGTGTCTACTTTTCTGATTTCAATACTTCTGATTGTTTACGGAAGCTTCAGGTAATATCCCAATTGTACTTTGAAAGACGTTTCGTATGTTACCAGTGTGCTTGCTTCGGAGACTGGAAAGCAAGCTGAGTTTGTTGCAAGCCACTAATCCTTTGATCTTAGGTCTCTCAATATGGAAGAAGAAGCTCTAGAAAGAGACGAAAAGGACCCTTCCAAAATATCCGGAAACGAATCAAGTAAATGTCTGTTGATATTTTACAGTGTTTAACAAGTTTTTAGCCATTGAAATTAGAAGTAATTTTTGATTTTATATATTTGCAGATGTTCAGACCCTGGACACGATGCAGGCACTTTGTCTTCCTCTAGGAGCATCAGTGTCACTCCTTGTCATGTTCTTCTTCTTCGACTCAATGCAAATACTTTTTGCTGTGTGCACCGCAGGTATAGCAGTTTAATCTTGTTTACGGAATGCGATATTTTTGGTCTCTGAATTAGAGTATTTATTTATCCAATTCTCATTAATAATTTCACTACTATTTTAACAGTCATCGCAACAATAGCTCTGGCATTTCTTCTGCTTCCCATGTGCCAGTACATAACTCGCCCATGCTCTTCAGGGAATAAGTGAGTTATATTTACCACTGCACATTTCTAGGGAACTTTTTGTTGATTCATAAAAACTTAATGATTCCCATTAGAATACCATTTGGGATTTGCGGGCGTTACACCTCAGCTGAACTCATGTCCTTTTCCTTCTCCGTGACAATCGTCTGTGTATGGATATTAACAGGACATTGGCTTCTGATGGATGGTGAGTAGTTGGTTGCAATTTCTGCGCTTTTGCCAAATTCTGACCCAATATTTCTCTAGCTATTCAGAAGGAAGTTGACTCATGTTTTGTTTTTTAATTAGCGATGGGGATGGGGCTCTGTGTTGCTTTTATTGCATTTGTAAGGTTGCCAAGCCTTAAAGTATCAACTCTGCTTCTCACCGGACTTCTCATCTACGATGTGTTCTGGGTCTTCTTCTCGTCGTACCTGTTCAAGGCCAACGTCATGGTTAAGGTGAGATCTTACAAGATCTTATAGACAAATTAGTTTCCGCAAGCTTAGCAGGATTTTCTGCTCTGCAGGGTCGTACTTTCAAAAGTAACTCAAATTCTTGGCATCACAGGTAGCAACCAGATCGGCTGACAATCCTGTTGGCCTGATGGCGAGAAAGTTTCATCTTAGTGGCGTTGTTCGTGAGGCGCCTAAACTTTCACTTCCAGGAAAGTTAGTATTTCCCAGCTTCTATACTGCGGGACACTTCTCAATGCTGGGTCTTGGAGACATAGTACGTTTCATGCAATGTAGCTAAATTGAGGTCCACTCATTTCTCAAGCAGTAAATTATTAATATTAATCCCCTAACACTACTTAGGTGATGCCCGGTCTGCTTCTCTGTTTCGTATTACGATACGATGCGTATAAGAAGAATCAAGCACTCCATTTTCCAGACATCTCGTCAACTACGCGCAACTACAAACTGAGGTAGTGTCTGATACCTTAATTTCAATAGGGAAAACCTTCACTGTTCATCAATTGCAAATTCAATGCTTTCAGTTATTTCCACTGCTCTCTAATCGGATACTTCCTGGGACTCCTGACTGCCACAGTATCATCCGAAGTATTTAAAGCAGCTCAACCCGCTCTGCTCTACTTAGTACCCTTCACGTTGCTTCCTCTCCTTACAATGGCGTACATCAAGGTACCATCTAACTTTCTCCATATTGATTTCCATCGAAAAAATATATTCTATCGATATGTTGGACTCTTTGTTTAGGGAGACCTTCGAACAATGTGGAGCGAACCCTTTATCACACCCGGAACGATAAAGCACCAAATTGTTTGAAGAGTATGGAAGATGATCCGATCCCGGTACACATTATAAAGCAACTTGATGAGGGACCAAGCAGGATTCGGAAAGAACACGTTTGTACCAAACTATGAAACCCAACTCCCGGTTTTCAGTGCTCCATCCGTCGACAACTACTGTTGGACTTGGGTTGGAAGAATGTGACAAGGACTTCATCGGAATTTGACCATTGTTACTCCATACTGCACTTCAGACGAACTGAGGTCTAAGACTTCTTCAAAAGGCTCGACTACTACACGCCGTACTTTGTACTTTCTGACTCAAATTCCTATAGTAAATGTAAACATGTAAAGCTTACACCCAACAAATGTAGTGGAGCAGCACAGAGCCCTTTAAGCTTTAAGATTCCCCGTATCATGTCTCCAATTTGTGAGAGGTCTCTGTACGCGATCAGTACACTATGCTGAGGTTCGATATGATTTACTTTGGAGATTTCCTACTCTGTAATTCTCGAGTTGTGACGCTAGAATATAATTGGAAAGTAATAAACCTGAGTCCTGGAACGGAACTCTACTGTGAACCATGTATCATTAAAATCCGATATTCTGGGACTTTGAAATCCTGAATCCGAATCCCGTGATCGTGATCCACCTTCAATGAATCAATCAACTTCAAAACTGAGGCAAGTGGATAAATCCCGAGTTTTACCCGTTCGAGGGCCAAGAATACCTGATTTTACGATACGTTTCTTCAGTCCGGTTTGGCAGCATTTTTTCGGCGGGTGTTTACATTTGGTTCTACGTGTAGTGGGTGGAATGTTTGGGTTCCGTCAGTTGGGCACAGGTCAATTTGCCTATGGTAGCATATGCACGTATTTCAAATAAGGCAATTGGTTCATCTGTGGGACCACAACTATCAACAGTTACCGTTACCCATTATGACGCCGCTCAATCGACACCACCTGAAAGGCGACAATCAGCCGTTCCAAAAATACTTTTGCTTACAAAAGACGGCGCCCAGATGTACTGCGGTTAAATGACGACGCGGTGCACTTGAATCCTCGCCACGGACTTAAATACCTACAGTACAGTTGATATGCTTAATTAGACAATGTAAAATCTTCGTCCATGTGGATCCAGCCCAAGTTAGTGGTCATTCTTAGAGTTTATTCGAAAACATTATTAAACTATTAATTATTAGAGACGAGTGTAGTAACATAGTTGTGACATATTAAGGGACAGGATATTGGAATAAGAGTCCAAGCCCACACGCATGTACGGATTACGGATGCACGGCACTTTAATATAAAACCTGGCAGGCAGCACAGCTCTCCGCACTGACCTGCCAATGACCCACTAGAAGGAACGTACAGTGCGGGCAGATACTCCGTTGCTTTGATTCTAAGTATATAGTACGTAGTTACATAATTAAGACAAATAACTTCCTTTGGCACTTTCATAACGAGTAGCGTGTACACGTTACACCACTCCTCCTCTTGATGCTAAACTCAGGTGAGCGAGTCCAATCTTCCCAATTTCTACAACCCACGTCTGACAGCATTCGTTTCGGTCACATTTGTTTCGTTTGTATATACTGAGTTTAAAGTTCTGGATTGAGTCAGGCACAAACTTTCTTTTCGTGTAGGAAATTCTGTGAGCGTTGCTGAGAAGAGAAAGTGTGAAGAATGGATTTACTAAAGCTGAGTTTAGGACGACGTCTGAGAGGTTTTGGTAACGTGTACGTTAAATGTATGAATAAGGTAGAGTGGTAGGCTACGAAAACGGAAAAAGTCAGCTTTGCAAATTACATTACGTAAAGCCCGGCTTAAAACGGCAGATATGTAGAGCAAGCAAAAAATGTTATATAATATCCTGGTTATAGTTACCATGACTAGAGCTTCTGAAATACTGTAGCGTCTGATATTCTCAGGCCATCATGCATTACGGGTGAACAATTTGGAACACAGACTTTGGGAAGTAGTTTGGGTACATCCAAGGCCGGGACTTGTTAGTTACCATTGGTTGACCGTGTAACTAGCGGAGATGCTTTGCTGTTTAATTCTATGTCCGCACCGTAAAACTTCACCGCTTTCCTCGCCATACTAGCTAGTAGCTCCAAAGAGTTCTTATGGGCTGTTCGAAGTGACAAGGCCCACTCATTGAGACCAATTTCATCCTGTTCAGCAGAAAGAGAAAATTAGACACTGAGCCAGCCTCAGAGGATGTCTTCGCAGAAAGAACTTACAGAATTAGTTACTACGATCCGGCTGTCCTTAGTCTTAATTACGATGGACTGCTCGTTCTTGACAACAAGCAGCTCTGGAGATATTTCGTCTATGCCGTCCATGAATATTAATTCCGGCTTCGTGCTCCCAGACTCCGGATGCAGCTCCAGTCTGTGAGCGGAAAGGGATCAAGAGAGCGTTTGAATGGAGAAGTAGGAGGCAGTGTCAGGAGATCACTATGCGAGTCAATTAGGAAAACAACTCACCGATTCGGATAAAGCTTGGCATAGCGTGTTTGCCATGCTGACGCAAAAGGTCCACCTAGTTTCTTAATGTATCCATGAATAATGCAGTCCGACTCCTTCTCATCAGTGTCATACTTCTGTTTGTGCTTTGCCTTCTTTTTGTGTTCCACCTTATCTGCCTCGGCGTTTATTGTTTCGAATACTGTTTCTGCCACTTCACCTTGCCATCTCTCCGATATTACTAATGGGAAGTTTTTGTACAGTTCTTGGTCAGCATCCGCTAGCTACAAAATTAGACCAGAAAGCTGTCAGCCAGGCTGATATGTGATTTTAGGGATTTAATGCGGCCCAGGCAGAGCGTGGACAGTTGAAAATTACGAAATTGAACGGTATGATGGATTCTTGTCAGAAATGCGATTTAATACTTCACACAACGCACGAAAATTCGCATGGAATCAGAACAGATTTGTTTGTGGTGTGATTTCATTGAAAAACGTATGATATAGAGGAACCTTGTACCTTGTCAGCGCTCAATGAGAGTAACCATATTCAAAATATGCATATAGAGCAGCAGAAGTAAGCTGAACTCACTTTGATCCCTTTCGTATCTTCTTCGTCAAAAGAGCCGATGTCAAATGCATCTGCAGCGTTCACTTCACCACGAGGAGGTATCAAAGGCGGAGGATATTTCTGCAAATACACTTGTTGCCAGTCTAGTCCTTTGAAGAATGGATGTTCCTTGACTTCCTCAGACCTGCAAATTGAGTTGAACCAAAACAATTGAAGCATTTGAAGTGCAATAGCAGCAGAGTCTGCTTCTCTTATGAAAAAAAAATAAAAATATGGGTGTTACCCTCTACTCCGGCAACCCAGTCGCTTGTCCACGTCTCTGTGAAGAAGGCTTTCTAGTAGCGCACGTAGTTCTGTAGAAAAGGAGTCCGGCAATTCTACGTTCTATGAAGAAAAACACCAGTTGAGTTTGATTGATTGACTGCCTAATGAAATGTAAATATTTAGGTCTTTGCTCATTACCATGGTTAATGTCATTCTGTCGATCTCGTGCTTGTCCTTAGTCTTATGTTGTCGAAAGGGACTATGTCCTTTGAGAAGTTTATACAACATGCAACCGAACGAGAACCAGTCTGCACTAGAGTCGTATGCCGTACCTTTGGACAATACTTCCGGGGCCATGTAGCCGTGGGTTCCACTAAACAATCAGGAAATCGCTCAATTAAAGCCGAGATACACATGCGTGTCAGCCGTATCACTGAAAATTAGTCTACGACGGTGAATAACTTATTTGACACTCACACACTCGCATGTGGCTTCTTCTTGGAAAAATCACACGCCAGTCCAAGATCAGAAATTCGGACATGCCCGTGTTCATCCAGAAGGATATTTGCGGGTTTCAGATCTCGATATACTATATAACGCTTGTGCATATGCTCTAAACCTGTGAAACGCAAACAGTTGAAAATTCAGAACTTCCAAAGTCAGCAGTGACGCTACATATTATAAAAAAGACGGTGATCTTACCTAAAATCACTTCCGCTGCATAGAAGCGCATATCAGCTTCGTTGAAGACACCATGTTGAGAAAGATGGTAGTGCAGATCACCACCGTTCATGAGGTCTAAAATGAAACACAGCTTGTCTACGGTGTGAAAGGCATATGTCATACAGACAATAAATGGACAATCTGCCTAAGAAGTAAATAAAGATAAAGTACAATGTACATTTAATTCTTCTCAAATATGTAATCAAAGGACAAGCCGATGAAAGGGACACATGCGAAGGCAGTTACTACTGGAACAACGCGTGAAGTTAAGGTATTGAAGTTTTAAATCAACAAGCAAAGAAACCGCAATTGAATATTTGAACAACGAATCTCAAAGCAGATATCCAGCCTGGATACAAGTAGAGAGTTCTCACCCCTGTGCTGACCAATGAAAGCATTATTCTTTCATTCAGAGCTAGCGTTTCTCCCTGCTTCATCTTTATTCTTTTCTTGTCAAGACACTTCATTGCATACATTTTCCCCGTATCTGCCTTCCTGCATCCGTACACCTCACCGAAGCCTCCTCGTCCAATTATTCGATGCACGCTAAAGTCATTCATCGTTAACTGGAATTCGGAGTAAAATTATATTAAATACTATCAAATTATGTCTTGCCCTATTGTTCAGCGTAAAAATCTATAATTTCAAGATGTACCTGAATATTTAGCTCCAAATTCTTCCACTGGCAGAATCGAGTATATTTATCGCTGTAAAAAGATGTCGATGATTTAATATCATGTTGAATTTTTGAACTTTTGCTAGAATCGCTCAAACTTACCTTTCGAGAAATTGACGAAATGGTGCGCCGCGTAAGAAGGTAAAAATTTCCTCTATGTACGGCTGTAAATTAAGATAATTTGGGAGATTAGTAGTCAATCTTGTCATGTTAGATTTGAAGGAGCATGAGTATACATGAGGCATAAACCTTTTCCATCGATCCATATTTCCTTGCAGAGTGAAGTATTTATTTTGAAATATGGAATACTTGTTGAATGTATCTTACCTCAAACAGGCTTGAAGGTATTTCATTCTTTAGCAGATTTCTTTGCACGTGGTCTACCGCCTCCCGTGTGTACATCTGTGTATCAAAATAGAAACGCTATTGATTGTTTATTTTTTCAAGCGAAGCGATTTTGACACGTAGCTCCCAAATCCAGAGGAAACGGTATTTAGGCAGGGAAAGAGGTTCAACTCACATGTGTATGAGAGAGTAGTTCCTTCATGATGAAGGTGTCATATATTTCTCTCGCTAGTTTCCGCCTGTCCTCCACGGTTTCCAGTTTTTCGAATTTCTTTATCTATGGTCAATATACGAGTATGTAAATATGTGAGCTACTTTGTGGTAGATACTTTGTGGAGTCTTTACCTCTTCATAAAACTTTATTTGCGGCACTGGATCATCCGTAATGTTTTCACAAAAGTCCTTGAATAAAAGATATCCTGAAAACGGGTCAATAGAGCAATTTAGTGCAGTTTTGAGGCAATGATGCAAGACTGGCGTAATTGGGCATACCTAAACGTTGGCGGAAAATCTTTTCAAAGTTGACGTCTCCCTTCTTTTCTAGGTACTTGTGCATTACGCTCCGAACACTAAAGTATTGTACAATTTCTTATTGTTCAATCCTTCGGACGATAGATGTTTACTAAAACTAAGCAAAGGAATTGGAATTCTAACCTGGGATCAGGTAGAACAATTTTCTTGCTGGCCCTTGCAGCAGGAGTGCATTTGCTTTTCTCCATTGCCATCAAGTAGCTTACATCGGCTAGCACGGCTTCTAAATCTGCCATGATTTCGATAGTCTGCGATGCTCGGTTCTCAAAAGGGACCTATGTTTACCGAGAATTTTTTGTCATAAACTGGAATCTGAATAGTGACTTGGCTTTTCTGTAAATGCGCGTCAAACTCACAAGTTGTATATTGACGGCGGTCCAAGAACTTGGAAAGGATCTACAAGTGTGAAGATCCGAGTCCAGTGGGGCTGAAAGTGAAGCCTCTGACGGGCAGGGTGCTTAGTGCCTAGTCCCTAATTTGAGGCAATATGGAAGCCAGTCAGTCCAAAGAAGCTCTAACCAACACACAGCTTCAAGACTTCCTGTAACATAAAACAGAGGAATCCTGTTGTCTTAACGCTTCATAAAATAGTTTGCATTTAGGAAGAACCCCTCTTGCACATCGACAATCGACATCGAGACATCAACAACTCAAGTGCGAATTCATTGCCTCAAAATTGAACCTGAGACATCAAAAGGTCCCAGTACCCAGTATGCACGCTATTAGAATAGATTATGCATTGAATTCCGATTTCAAGGCAACAGATCAAACAAAAGAATGATCAAAAACCGTGAAAATTGTTAAAAGCTGTTAATATTTAATAATCCGGCCGTTGGCTATTCAGTAAATCCACATGAAACAAATTTTTGTTTTTGCTAGAACAGGACAGAGCCATACAGACGTCTCAAATATTAAACTAATGAGAAAAACAAACTTTTGAGCAGTCTGATTATTCAGGTATGTAAACAAGTGTAAAGTCCGTAAAGCCCCACTGGACTAAGTCAGCGGTCTTTACAGCTGACTTAAGAGGGTTTTGGACATTAAACTTTAGAAGCTGCTTAAGCTGCTTGTAGGTGATTTGAAAAGTTGACCTTTCCAGCTACCCAGCATCCATTCAGGTCATACAACGCGTTTGGCGTCAATGGGCAAGGTGAAAGTGACGCATTCTCTCTTGTGAGGGACACATTTAAATTCAAGGTATATGATTAATAGATGGTTTATATTGTACCATGAGCTCTCCTGCGTCTTGATAAAATCAAACCCTCAACCGCTGAATGAATGGTCCACCATGGTCCATTTGCTCAGTCATGAAGGAACTTAGTCGTTTCCCCATTCGCTCCGTCTTGGGCACAGTGGTCCTTGAGTTGGTGTGACCGAAAAGGTCCTCTGCGTGGTCCAGGTGGGTGTGTGGTGTAACCTGGGGTGGACTAGAGTGTCCCACTTGGGTTGTAGCGAAGTAAGTCCTAGGTTGGAGCTTACGAGGAGTTGTTGTGAGTGATGTCGTCTCGGGTTCTCTTGTCTGCACCTTGTTCCGTATCTCTGCCTATATCTGTCCTATTAGGCCTTTCCATTATTCATGCACCATTGGAGATTCGGAATGGTGAGTCGGCTGAGTGCTTGAGTCCGAGTCGACTGAGTTCTGAGGCGAATGGGAATGTCAATGGTCGACGAAGGCAGAGCCGAGTCTACTACGCGAGACAGACGAGCTAGAGAATGAGCTCTCGGCCTCAACTACCAATACCAATAATACCTTACACACATCCATCCAATCCAATCACCAGGCACACTTCCATACGCCAAGCGACACCCACCACCTCCGCCAATCAATTAGCACCACTCACTCTATGTTGTATGTTGCAACGCAATGCAATAAGCCAAAGCCAAAATTCGTTTTCGGTGAACCTCAGATCTATCTATCATCCTTTGAATGAACCCACCGCCGCGCTGACTTGACTACTGACACACGCGACACGTCCTGCAGAACTCCTGACACGTCCCATGACTGACAAGAAACGATCCGGATCATTTTAGTAATTAACCTCAAACCTGAGAAGTAAAAGGAGCACCAATTTGTGGTAAGTGTAAGGCGTATCATTTTCGTTAGCTTCAATTTCCAAAAAAAGTTTTTTTTTGTTAGTTTTGCAGTCGCTTTGGGTTTGGGATAGTTTTCAGTGATTGTATCGACATCAACGGACGTTGCGTGTTGAGAATTGATAAGTTCTGCGCGGGTGCCGGACGTAGACAGTTGACGTTGACAGGTAATTTCTAGAACATTTCGGTATTAGGGAATGAGTGAACAGCACAGCATTGGAAGTTTCTGAGTTCGACGTCGACCGTTTAGCGTTGAGCCACCTATCGTATCCAGCAGTCGGCAGCAGTTTTGTCTTTCTTCAGATTACTAGCATATTGATGGCTCGTTGGTTTCGATTGTTCATTCAACGCACAGCGGAACTGTAGTTTTACTTCTCAGCAGTTTCCGGCGTTAGCAATCTCGCCATTATTATTTTTTGTTAACAGTAGTTTTCAAACTTATGGTTGCATGAGGCGGCTTTCGATGGTCGACGTGAATAGCTCGTAATGTTTGGCACAAAAGTTGAAGGGTACTTACCAAGAAATAGTGAATAATTGAGATTTGAGATGAAATCTAACATTAAATGACACGCACCGCCCATCACTGCCATAGGTGCTGAGTTTGACTGAGCTGTGATTCAGTAATTCGACATTCTAGCGTTTAATTACCACGTTCTAGTTTTTAGTATTACTGAAAGCTTAGTGATACGCATACACATAAGTATTAGTGGTTTTTGGTATTCGCCAAGGAGCGAGTAGTGAATAATCGAATTTTAAGAAGTACTACGGACGTACTAAATCTTCGAGTACACGAGCACACTGTGTGCTCGTGCACAGTTTTCTGTGCGCGATGGTTTCTTCCCAACAATGGGAAAATCCCGGCCTTGATTTATTTTTAACACTAATTGCAAGATTTTACCACAATTGTATTCGATCGTTCCATAATTTTAAGTACAACCACATGCTGCATCCTAATATTTGCCCCGGACGCAAGATATCTTGTAAACGACTCAGAGAATCGTAAAGAAAATGTGACATGTGACTTGGCATGTACAGAATCCACCTGTCACATCCACTCAGGGTCCAGCTAGTTCGGTTATATATCATAAAAGATGACAACTGACTGACTATAAGGAACCATTAAGATTCTCTGAGCGGTTTAAAAAAGCAAATCCGCCGCCTCCGGACAGGCGTATTTGCGACTTCACACCAGAAATTCCGCGAAATTGGGCCTAAGTGCTCGATCGCTAGTTCAGATCCAAATTGCCACGATTCGGACTTCGGATCGGACTCTGATCGATCCATATGAATCTTAGGCTTAGATTACCAGGTAGTTCTTTTTTTGTGTGTAGTACAATATCGTCGACTTTAAAAGACTTTCACTTTCTCTCCACAAGCCCCGAAAAGAGGACCCAGCCAGAGAATATTTTCTCGAAAATTCGAAATCATCTTCACTCAAACTATTTGCAAGGAGGCTTTCGGCGCTAGTTTCCCAGGTGCAAATAGTAAGCGCTTCAACCTTATCGTCCGCCTGGGTTGGGCTCTCTATTGGCATCTATCTTGATCTGCAATATACACACATCAACGACGTCTTATGCGATGATATGGTATCATTGAAGCAATTAGTTGTTTTTTACCCACAAAACAAATATGATAGTAAGGCAGAGCATGCATTCACACATTATTTTATTTTGTACTTTGCTGGTGTGTTGCTACATACTACATAACAGACATAGTTCTATATGTTCTACATACTATATGTAGTAGCGGGCGCAGTACATTTACTATATTCGTTCGTTCGTTGTTTGCAATTTGATCTCCACCTTCAGCGTAATTTTTTCCTGTAATTTACGTTCTGTTAGTTCAACTATTTGCACCACTTTGGTTACTTGCCGTTGATGCTTTTGCTAGAATGAATTTTAGCTCGCTTGATGTTGCATTGTGCTCTTTGCAATTTTGGATCGAATTATGGTCTGTGTATTTTTCTTGAAACTTCAATCTCTATACCATTATACAAAGGAGAAATATAATATTTCTTCGACGGTATCTAATTCTAATCCTGTAGAAGTGTAGATACATAGAATAGCAAGAACAAACTCTAATTGTAGCTAATTTAGATCACCATTCCATGCATCGCAAATTTAGGACACTATTTTCCGACCATACCGCAAATAATGATTCATATAACACGCGATATGAATATAGACATATACTTCCGCCTCCATATTTCAAAGACGTTGATAAAGACCGTAAGCGCTGCACGCTGCAGTTCCTCGTACATTACTCTTCTTCTGATAACATTGCAATCTAATCTAATGCAAATTAGAAATAGGAGAACGAAATTGACCCTGAGCCTTTCTTGGAATTTTGAAAGGTTATCGCACATTTTGTACAAAGTGAGCTATGTATGTACGAGATGCACGACGACGTCAATGTTCGTGTGCTAGATTGAAACGAAATTAGATTGGACTCGTAACTTCTAAATTAGCAATAAGTACTTTATTATACATACTATTGTATAATCTTTAGAATCTACTGCAAGGCAATGTAACATTAGACACGTCTGCCGAGTTCTGTTTTCTGTTGCTACTTTATTTATATCCAATCAACAACTACTGTCTTGTCTGTTCTTCTAACCTTAAAAATTTCAATACCACTAAATGAAGTGTCCCTAAATCTTGAATTGTATGTATGTTACATCTAACCAACATAATTTATTCCTGGCGGGCACTCATAATAGCATAAACAATGTCCAATGCCGAAAGTCAATGTGCAGCTTCAAAAATGTATTCTGTGCTGTACATATAATTAATAATGATGAATCTACTACTAAGTAGTAGTAAATAAAAAGTAACTCCCCAAAACTTTAAAAGCCTAGCGTAGCCACCTTTCCAAACCTATCAACATAATACTAAAATAGAACTGGCATGTAAATTAGAAGATCAGTGATATAATTTTAATTACACAAATTAAGCTTTTAAGCAATTTAATGTATAAAAGTGGCTTTTAATTCGTAAATGCATATATGATACTGTAAGAGAGTATTTTCCGATTAATGATTCAAACGTCAGCTTTGATAACTTCAAGTTTAGAAAATGAAACTCAAATTATTGCCTTTTATCTTTGATATTTGTGGTCACGTTTAAAAAAGTTGAAACTGCTCATCAGTAATTCCAATTTCTGTGTGTTATTTTGATCTGTTCTGGTGGGGGTGGGTGTGGGTAGACGGTAGACGTGCAGATTGATATGCAATACATACATAATACATTACAGTAGGTAGCATAGAGACATGCTTCGTTGATGGCTGAATGCACTATGGCACATGTCATTATTGGCGGGCTCTTGGCAAAATGATAAAACTCTGCAATTCCTGGGTCAGTTTTTGGTTCTCCATTATTATCTGGCTTCCTGTTTTTCAACGTGTAACCTGAAACGTGCTCAGTGATAATCCTTAATCTTGCTTTAGTAAGTTGTGAGTTGTACACTTAACACTTAAATGTTTTGGTAACCCGGTGACCTGGACCTGGAGCTTGGGCCTGGAGTCTAGTGAACTCATTGTGATCATATGAATAGCCCTGTGCTGCCTAATCTCTACCATTCACCATTGCCATTGCTAAAAGTTTAAATCAGAAGTTGATTCATCATTGAATATTGCTGCAGGTGACTGGGCTGTACGGTGGTAGCTGTTGAAGAGTGGCAGATTCACTTTACGCCTTAAATTTTTTGACTTTTGACTTTTGAAGTCGAAGTTTATTCAAGTGATACCTACGTTTGTGTTACTAAGTGCAGCTGGGACAAAGAGGGAAATAAGTATTACATATTCACAATTGTGCATTGACTCAAGAAGGGCTGTTTTTCACCTGTTATCTGCCTGTCTTTCACCCAGACCCGGTTGGTACTCAACGGTGACGTGGGTGGGCCCTTCCTTCGTATCCACAAATATGAAATATGACATAAGGTACTACCACTATGACAACCTTCTTTTGTAATCCATCATACATGGTAATTCTTGGTGACACCTTACTTAACTCATGTTGTGCAATTTTTTCGGGGTACTTGCACACGGCCGCTTGAGGGTTAGCCTGGCGCCTGGCCCTGGCTCTGGAAAACTTGAAAAAATGATTCATTAAAAAGAAATGATTCATCATTTCTATCTAAATCAAATCTAAATGTTTTTCATCAGTGAAATTTGCAATGTCAATGTATCTTTTCTAACTAGTGAATCTTTTATTCTGATGCAAAGTTAAAGCTAAACATAATAATACGTATCCAATTCCAAGGCTGGGCAAGATACTCGAAAATGTATCTTGAAGATTCAAGTATCTTAGAGGCAAAAATTTAGGTTCACGGTAAGATACTCGAGATAGGATACTTTTTTTCGTCAAGATACAAGATACAAGATACTGTATCGAAGATACACTTTATTGGTATCAAGATA